>CAEMYA010000083.1:4911815-4937980 GCA_903131615.1 Diplodus sargus
CCCCCCCCCCCAAAAAAAAAAAAAAAGATGTTACACAAGGCAGCTGCTGCAGTGGAATACTAACGCAGGCGGTGCTAAGTTTGCAGTTAATGTAAATTAGGAATGGAGCTATTCAGCCATTTTTTTAAAAAGAAGTTTGAGGAGGTATTTATTCTATTCTTTTCGTAGTACGAGCTGGTTAACCGGAGCTACTGTGTATGAATTTGACACTAGATTTAGAGCAGCGTCAACACATGTCGCTGTCCTGCATGATGCACTGTATAGAGCATTATTTTTGATCCAGGATAGTGTGTGTGTGTGTGTGTGTGTGTGTGTGTGTTGATGATGGGGATTCCTCTTGCCGGTGAGTTTTTCATCCATAGCGGGAACAGCCTGTCCCGAGCCATCCTTCCACTTCCTCGCTCTTTCTCTATATATAACAGCCACTGCAGACAAGGTTAGAAGGGTGTGTGTGTGTGTGTGTGTGTGTGTGTGTGTGTGTGTGTGTGTGTGTGTGTGAATTTATGTGCTTGCAGAGGCCCCTGAGTTTAAGGGATGGGTGCACTGGATTGAGGCGTCCCAGTCACATTTTATGTAAAATACCTGCGCTAGTGTTTGACTAGTGGCAGATTTTTAACCTTTGTGCTGAAGTAAAAACATCCCTCCTCCCTCATTCCTCATATACCTTTTTCATTGCTCCTCCATGCCAACGCAAACACTCAGAAATCAGCCTGGACTCGTTCAAAAAACCTCATCTCTTTCCCTTCGTCCCTCTCTCCCCTCCCTCCAGTTATCTCCAAACCCGATGAGTGTGGCGACGGCACACGTTTTATAGCTACATAACAAAATCAAAGTGTGGTTTTGGATAGGAATCTACAAGTACCGTGTGACTCTCTTCCCCTGAAACAAATGTCTTTACTCCTGACAAACATCTCCCTGTGGTCGGTGTTGAGGTTATCAGGGTGAATAAATCAGGCCTGACACTTCGCCACTTTGTTTTGTTTGGCTCGGTGATCAGATACTTGAAATAATTACATCTTAGAGCTGATCTTGTCAGATGCTGAAAAGACACACCCACACATACACACACTTGTATAACTGTACATACAGCCATTAGGAGCATGGTGCTAGGCTCGCCCAGCAGTGTTAAATGTAAATAATTAACCGTATCCATTCATTGAATTTCTTCATGGGGCCTTGAGCAGGAGAACCACCACCCAGACATGAAGATAAGCCCACGACTGCACTGAGAGATGACACCCTACTGTATCAGAGGGAGTCACGCCTGCGTAAGTCATGCTGCTGCTGACAATGCGGATCAATAATGTGTCAAACGGCGTGCTGATAGCGAGGTTTCAGTGCTCAGGGTTCAATATGTCTTGTCTGTTCGGCCGAGTTATGCTTGAGTGGGTTTCCATGGAGAGATTAGATTAATACAGACTGGAGATTGGCGATTTGGGACTGAGATAGCTGACAGAACACATTTCAACCCCTCAGGATCATTTACATTGATTCCCCCTGAGAGAAACTGTCTAGTCTAAGAATGAAGTTAGAACATTGTTAGGATGATTCAGAGTTTCAGACCTGTGAGTAGAGACAAGGACTTGGAGCCTGCATGTGTTGATGAATTAATTTTTGGTCTTCTTTAAGTATAAGTGATGTGGAGATCCTCAAGGGTCGATTCTCGGCCCTCTTCTAGAGAATTTGGGGCATTTTAAGCCATGCTAGCAGCGTGCCTTCAGGGATGGCAGCATTGCTCAGTCAATCTGTAGGTTAATTAGCAGCCACTAGCATGCTATTGTCCAAACTTAACTAGTGAATATGGTAAATAAGGTCATTTTAGTATATTTATTTATGATTCAGGAATGAACAGTGACAGACTCAAAGCTGTACAATTCAAGTTCCTTCCACAAACATCAAGATCACACCTCCTATATACATATTTAACCTCAAATCAACACAAGAATATGATGGTTATTATCATTCAGTCAAACTTTGTTTTTAATAGCTCCTTTCAAACAAATCAAAATATATTTAAAGTACTTACAGGTGACTGAAAAAAAACCATGAGATATTAAGAAAATAAGTTTGGAGACTAATGTACACCAGCGAGCAAACACTTTAATCAGTCTCAGGCATGAAGGAAATGTTTGGGGTTAGCAGAGGTGTACACTTTAATGGATTTGCTCGGCAAAACTGCACACAGAGTTCGATAATGGCCCAGTCACAGATAGATTTTCACACGCACATAGACCACGCTGCCCTGGCGCACTGTCAACTTCGTCTGGCAGAGACGTTTTGATAACCACACAACCAGCGCTGATTATTACCAGGTCATTATGATGATTACACCCTGAACACCTTGATAAACACCAGTAAATCTCCAGCTTTCGCACGATAACACTTGCGAATCCATCAGCATTCATCACAGCGCCCGATGTGACCTGATCCGCAGCAGATGTCACTGAGCAGCAAACGAGCGCCTCCAAAATGAATCATACAAGTTTCTTCACAACACAGTGATGTCACTTGAATTGCAGCCATACAGTACTCTCCCTTCCCTCCGTCCCTCCCTCCCTCCCTCTCTGTCTGTCTGTATTCAGGTCACCTTTTCTTGCATAACAGCTCATTCATAAAACAGCACCACACCTCAGGGAAGGGATGAGGAAAAGACTCTGCTGAGACATATAGAAAGTGTCTGCACAGGGAGGGTTTTTGCTGCAGTGTTAAATAGCTGTGTCATGTCACGCCAATGGTGCAATGTACTAACAGCCAGATTGAAAAACCCTGTATGTTAATGGTTAAGTTAGCGAGAGTTTAGCTAGTTTTCGTTTTTATTTGCTGAATGTGTGTTTCCAGTAGAAGCTGGCCAGACAGCGTGTGAAACAGTCAAGCCCGGTTCTACTGTACTTAAAGATGTAGAGGTCGTTAGAAATGTTTGGAAATAATCTTTTCAGTCTATGTAAGAGATTTAAAAGGTGCACTGTGTATTTTTGGGAAGACATTTTAACAGCATAGTGTTATACCCTTTTGCATTGTTTATATGTGGTGGACCCCGCCATCTTTCTAGCTTCAAACAGTGTTGTGAGGACCTTATTTTGCTCTGAGAACAGCTTGTTTATTCAGTTATGGGAAAAATAAACATCTCTAAGTTTGTTTTATTACCTCATTAGTATTGAGAGTTTGAATTTCTTCTCCCATACTACATGGTGGCCTTTTTCAAAAATGATATCTGATATGTGAAAAGGTGATTAAACATAGATAATCAATGTAATGACAAGTTACATAATGCTTCGAAAAAAGTGTGTCATCATGCACTTAAGATAGCCGAAACAAAAAGAAATGCAAATGGAAAATGATAAAACATTAACACACCATTATGAGTTTAAACAGTATCTTCAAGGGGAAACAAAGCAAAGTTACTATTCTGACGATAACTAGATATGTTGTTTTAAGTAGTTTACCACCTCCGCTAAACAATTCTTGGAGAAAACCCTTAAATGAATTGCACAAAATTGAAACAAAGAATCTAACTGAATACAAATGAAATGTTTTGTATGCCCTGAGGGGACTGGAAGAGGTGACGAGAGCAGGAAGACATTGAGCAAACACGCACATTATGAAGACAATCACTCCAGGAAAAGAGACTACATCGCACAATAGTGAAAGTGAAATGCTACAAAGAAGCTCACCAACGGACACTATCATACATGCTAACATAAAATCAACCCCAGGAAGTAAATAAACTACGATGACTGCAGCCAATGAGTCATCCTCGGGCTAAACAAACAGTCCTCCAGTTGGAGAAGAGGGAAGAATGTTGCAATCCACTGCAACTTGGAAGATGATTCTCAAGTAGGTATTCCCGACATCCGATCTAAATGCCTCTGTGTGTCTAAACTTCCATCAAGCACCGATCATCTTAATGAAAACAGAACCGACTTCAGTGTTATTTCTGCATGTTTCACAGCACAAACACCCCATAAAGTAAAAATTGATTTCAAAAGAAGGTAATTCAGCCCAATGTTCACCGTGTGGGCCACCGCATTGTTGTGATGTCAGTGAACTCGGGCTGGATAGGCCTACGCTCTCTCTCGAAATGTTCAAATGTTTATGACCTGACTGTCACGTCGGGAGGCGGATGAGATGGTGGTGGAGTTAGAGCTGAGAGAGGTGCCAAACCAGTGACCGCAGTTCGAGACTACGCTGGTGGTAAACCTCGGGAGAATGTCCCGACATGTTTGTGGTGACGAAACCGGACATTCCCAGTCGTGTTTGTGGCGACCAACACACATATTTTAAGCCAAAACACGATGTTATCTGAACCCTAACCAAGTGGTTTCTTGGAACAGACCTCAAGCAATATCTCAAGAAACAATAGAAAATTGAAATTAAAGAAATGTCCAGTTGCAACATCTATGGCTTGCAGGGACGTGCATTTCGTAGAACTCTGACTTGAATGACCTTTTCATTCCCAAGAGCGGAACAATGACGTTCAGTATATGTCTAAACCTCCAGAACAGCTGACGGTACAGGTACTGTAAAAGCTTTTAAAATAAGTCGTCAGGTATAATATGAGTCATTGTTGTCAGTGGGTTGTTCTGTGTTGATGGATCTGTTGCATGACAACAATAGACCAGCCTCTTAACAATGTCCGGATACATGTGAGGCTCGCCCTCCTGTTGATAGTGAGGTGTTCAATAACACATGTTCAGACAGGTCTCCTTGTTTTGCCCACAAGCTGTAGCGGAAGGAAATAAAATTGATGTTTGTACTACATTAATTCCACCGATGATTTTCATGACATTCGTCCAATGTCACCTACTTTATTTCCTGGCCTTGCAGATGTCAGTATGAGGACAAAACAAAACAAGACCGGTCAGAGCAGGCAGTATCGAACACCATAATGGCCGACTGTCGGCCCATGCAGGGTGACTTTATAGGTTTTTCCTGCTTTCGAGTGAGCAGAATTGATGATCCAGTTGTTCTGCTCTTTTAACATTTTGGAACTTCTGACATTTAAACTGACCTTAAAGGACAGCACAATTTCATCCTGTTTTACTTTGTTTATATGCGGCGGACCCTGCCACCTTTCTAGCTTCAGTCAGTGTTCTGTGGACCTTATTTTCCTCTGAGAACAACTTGTTTATCCGGTCATGGGAAAAAAATATATATTTGAGTTTGTATTATTACTTCATTAATGTTATAAATATTAAAATTCTGAGTTTGAATTTCTTCCACAAACTTACATAATGTGCCTTTAAGTAAACTATGTTTTTCCACAGTTGGCTTCTTCGTGAAGTTCTTTTAGTGCACACGTTTTTTTTATGTTGGGTTTTTGAGCCCTGAGCTCAGACATCCTCACCCACACAGATTAAAGTTCAGTATTGGATTATGACATTACAAGACAGATTTTCTTTGACTTTCTGCTTATCTGTGAAGCTTTAAAACTTGTCAGTTTATCTCACTTTTGAACACCTTTTGCATCTGAAAACAGCTTCCTGAAAAATGAGTGTGTGATGAGGGTTCAGGGCAGCTCTCAGGTAAGCAAGGAAGTTTGATTTCCTCCTCATCGCCCTGAGTCACCGCCTTCGGGCCTTCGCCGCAGTCACGTGTCGAGTCCACCTATATTTTCTGCCCATGTGTCATCAACGCTTTTCTCAGACAACTTTCCCACATTCTCACTATCACTGTCTGGCTTTGTTTATGCCTCTTAAAGCCCAATCTTCACATGATTATAGAGTGTCTGTGTTTTTGTTCTACCTCGAGGAGACAGAGGCATCATTGTGAGGGAAAGGTTGACCCAGAGACGGCCTCAAGAAGTCTGAGCTAACATTACTCAGTGAAGTCTTATTATTTTTAAGACCATCATAAAATAAGTTTGCACATAAATTCTTTTCCATTTATCCATAGTCCTTTTTTTTTATTGATCTGCTGATAAAAAAATAAGCTATGACCTCGGCCCATTCTTTCCCGTCTCTCTGATTGCACCAGGTAATTCATCCTTAAGTAATGTTTACCCGCGTTGAGTCTATTCTGTCCCAGCTATCATAATGACAGGCTTTAATGTGCACCAACAACCCTCCATTGTGTCCCTCAGCCCTCACAACTGACTTATTGTCGTCCTTGCATCGGCAGCCTTTGAGACCTGTATTTATTCTGTTGTATAAACTGTTAAGAGACATGTTGATGTGAGTTTTCCACAGTGATCTCACAGGGCACAGGCTGGAAAAAGTCGTTCAGACCTTCTCCATACAGTTGCGACCGTACGTAGCGCTCATTTTTATAGTTGTTGACGCTAATGTCCATGCCAGGCAGCCTAATTTGAGCAGCAGTATCGTACTGTGTTCTCTGATAAACTCACTGTACACTACCCATTACTAGATATTGGACAGACAAGGTCATGAATTGATGAGTTGGTGAACAAAGGGGATCATTTAGCTGCTATAAAACCCAGATATTTCCCTTTGGAGATGGTGGAGACCAAAACGGAGCAGAAAAGAGAGTGAATATTGGATTGCCTGAAATTTACTATAAATACAATGCATATTAAAATTCATAGTTTCATACAAATTGTTTCTTCAACGCTCAGTTCCCCGAGCAAGATGTCAGTCTGACGAACCGAACCTTACGGCATGCCAACTCTGGCCGGCAGGCCCCAGTTTGGACAGTTCAGTGGATTAGCCTATTCAATGCTCCATTGTCTTGGTTACCGGTGTGAAATTACAAATTAAATTCCCTCCCCAAAGGTCTACAAAGCCTGCGTACAAGAAAACCAGAGTAGGTGGATGTACAGTAGAAGTACCACTATAAGTTACTGAGAAAGTGGCACATTTAGTTGTCATTTGGGGGAATTTACCCTTTACAAAAAACCCAGGAGGAGAGGCTGTTACAACCTCCTTAATAGGTAAAAGTTCATCTCCATCTCCACACTTGACTGATCCAAAATGCCTCACCACCCCGACATCTGGACTACCAGTTCACTAATAAGCCGTCGTCAATGACTGTGATGGAAATACATTGAAGATGTTAATGTTCTCTTATAGTTTCGATGACACTAACACTATAGGTTCATGACCAGGCAGAAAATCACAGGCTCTCTGAACACTCTGTTCCCACAGTAGTGAAGAAACACCTTCATGGAGGGCACAGATCAATTTTCAGAAGGCGTCCCAGGCTCAATATACAACAGTGACAGCAGCTCACATCAATCTTAGCAGCCTTGGACAACTGTCTGAACGTCGCTTCATCACTGGACGAGCTCCACTCCACGCAAACATTCACCCCAACCCGAGTATATGAAAACACCCGCCCGATCTCTGTTTGTCATTGTAAATATAGGCCAAATTCACCAGAGCTTAATTGGTGTCTAATTGTGGGAGACATTATGGGAAAACAGATGGCCGGATCTAAAATTAGCCTGATGCCAACTGCATGATTATCCATTCACTAAATTTAGGAGGGAATAGATGACGCCTCAGTGTCGTCATCTTGTCCAGAATTATATGTTACAAGGCATTTCAGCTCCGTGGCTCTAGTTTTTCCTTTCTGGCAGGAGGCCATTCCCACACATGGCTCACGCCTGAAGGCTCGACGCTGAGGTCAAAGGAGAGACTTAGGGGTGAGCTAATCAGCTCAGGATTTTATACGCGTAATCGGAGTTGGCCGCAAACACCGAGTGGATCACAGGCAATCGAAGGCGCAGATTAGACTTCCATGCGTGTGAGAGTATTCCTGTCTGTGTGTGTGTGTGTTTCTATAGATCCATGTGTACATACTGTGGTGAAAATGTGTGATGGGCTATATGTATTTGTGTGTGTGTGTGTGTACTCTGAGCCCCCCCTTTCGTCGTCAGGAAGCAGATGTCCTCTGACTGTCCCGGGAGGTGCGAGGACGGCGATGGGCAGACGCTCACTTCTGGACCCTTCGATCCTCCATCTGTCCTCCGATGGGAGCCAGGAGAAATGGGATCCTTCCATTGCCCCTCACACCTCGGCTAAAAAAGGGGACCTCTTAATTGCCCTCCTTCGCTATGCAAGAAGATGATGATGAAACCACTTTAAGGAGCACGATGACAGAACGATTTATTTCCCCTCCGAGGTGACTGATGCCATTGAGATAACATGACGGAGCATCTGTTGTTATATCTGGGCGCAGGACTCTAAATTTAGACCGTTATAAATTACTTACCATCATATATCACACGAAAATGACACTACAGTTCTATAAATACATTAATTTTGGAGCATGTCCCCCTTCCCCCCGGTAACGTGCATTAATCCTTAATCCTCAGAAATGTCACTTGCAGTATATAATCTGATTTTTTCCAATCACTTTTGGACTTAGGTTACCTCCTAATCCGTCAAATACACAGTTGCTTGAGCCATTTTTAACAATCCACATGTTCACTCAAGCATTTTCCATCATCCACAGCTATTATGTTCATCTTTTATATCCCTTCATTTCCCAGTTGTCTACGTCATGCGGATGTCTGTTTGTGTCTTCATGAGGCGTGCGCCCTATGCTTGATTGCTCTATTTTTACCCTTGTTATGGCCCGAATCATAACTTCATCTTCGAGTCATCATAATCATAATCATAATGGCGTCAGTGTAATGTCAGTATTAACCGGCTATAAAAAGAAGAAGACGGAGCTGTTTGACCGGCGGTAACACGATGACCCGCGGGCTTGTCGTATTTCGGTCTCATGCGAGCGATAAACACTGTTGTTAAAATGATAACATGACTTGTGCGCGTAGTGATTATTTCTGGGTGATCTGGTGAGCGCCTGTTCCCATAATTTACTCAAGATATGTGTGCACCTACCAGGGGGGGGAATATGGGTGAAAGGGGTTATCAGGGCAGACATTTTTTTGCCTACCCTGATAACCGGAGTATTGTTTAATGTATCACTTAGTTTTTGATAGCCACTCTCTCTGTTCACATTTTATAGATGTCATGCAACGGTTCAGAGCATAAGGAACTTGTGATACTAGGCGCATTAGGCTGTCACATTTTGCCAGCACACTGTCTGCAACGGCCCGACAGAAGGCCCACAGATAAGATAAAAGGGACATCGGCAGCAAAACTCGGTTATCTTCACAAACAAGTGGACTGTCTCAACGTTTTGACCCACTTGATCAACTCTCGTTCTTTGATCGGTCTTTGTCTCCTGGAAGTCATTCGAGCTTTTGATGTTATCTGCAGGGTTGCGACATGTGATCATCTGTGGCCTGCAGGTCCAAGGTGAACTGAGGGGGGGAGGGGTGGGGAAGCACCTGGACGCAGATTTCCCTTCAGACGATCCATGCGTCATCCACAAACACACTCTGATATGTCAACATCGGACCACGGTCGGATTATCCAATGCATCCCATGCCACTTACGAGTTACATCACTGAAACGGTGACTGTGATTAATCAGTGAATAAGTTACGCCTGCTTACAAAGCAATTACAGTGGTTACCAAGGGAAGGGATGGTTGTTTTTCATTGACCATAAATGATGCGAGGCTCGCATGAACCTGAGCGACAACATGGGAGTGCCATCAGATATGATCGGAGACGGACCCTCGTGTGTTTAGTCGGGAGCAGCAGTAAGGAGTGGCGCTTGTGCCCGGTTACAACTTCTTCCAAACAGTTCCAAACAGGTTGTATCGCAACACTGCGACCTCTGACCTCACACTGAAACGAGTTTCAGTCAAAAACACCTTTACACCTCTGCTCAAATGACCATGAAAATACCTCATCCCTGTCTTTTCTTTTTTTAATTTCACAGTAATTGGGAGTGAAAAGAACCTCACCCATGATGTAAATTCAGTGAAAATGGGAGTTGACGATTGATTACCCAACACACTGATGTAACATTCCCATGACCTGTCGAACGTGCGGGACGTGATCTTCTGCAAAGTCTGACCGAAAAACACGACCAAAACACGAATACAAAGAAAGGTGACATTGAAGTGTCCAGTGTAAGCTACTGGTATACTTCTTTTTTTCCAAGCCACTGAAAAAGAATAAATCCTTTACGTTTTAGTTTTTCTTCGGCGAATAAACGGTGACACAATGTACAATTACACTGAAACAGGAACTTAAAACATGGAACTCCCCAAGGAAAACTCCCATAAGAGTGCAATAAAAATGTCACGGCTGACTGCTTTGTGACAAACACATGAGATTGTAACAGGGCTGGTTTTATTTGTTTGCGCTGAATGGCATCATTACTGAGACTGAGGTTTAATCATTTTAGGAGTGGTGAGAGTGGCTCCAAGCCTGGAGGGTTAAGATGACTAATATGGCATTCCTGCCATATTTTGGGGAGTTTACGGCTTTGATTACAGAAATGGTGCTCTACACCCCGCTAAGATAAAACCAAGGTGGGGATTGTGTGTGTTGTGATTGAACCTTCAACCTTACAATTCCAGGAAAATCCCTGATTTGTTATAGGAAAAAAAAATCAGGTGCTACTGACACTTAAATATGGCTCTGTTTTATTCATGTGTCTCAATAAGTCATACAACAGCGAGCCAGTGTGAAAAACACCAGAACTAAAGCAACTAAATGGAATTTAAGACACCATTAAAGGGGCTCTACATAACAAGTTGTAGCTATGTGCACATATAAGTCACTTTATGTAAGCGGATTGCAACATGTCATGAAAGAAATGAGACCATCCTCCGTCTCTCTCGGTTGCCTACAAGCCCGTGGACGATTTGTGATCGGTTTACACACGGAGACTGCTAACATAAACTGACGACACAACACAGAAGTTCCGCAGAGCTTCTTTTGTGTTTTATCATTTTCATGGAGACATTCTTTATTTCAGCTAATTTAAGTGCATGATACCCCGCACTTACATTCACTCTATATATTTTAAAGATCTCTGAAGCATTTTTTAACTGGTTGATTCATTTGATCATATTATCTATATTTATTTGTTTAGCATATTCTGTTATTAATTAAATGTATTTTTTTTACTTTTAAAAACATTTCTCACATATGCTTCTTTAAACATTTTTTTCTTTTAACTATGCACCCCGGGAACATCGAGGCTGAAGACATCCACATTTTTGGGGGGACTTTGGGGATTGCCAGTAACCTTGGTGGCATTAGGCAATTATGTCTTTCTGTAGGCTTGGTGCAGTGCTTTCAGACTAAGTCTGTTAAACTGGACCATTTTTAGACCAACAAAAGTGTTTTCAATACAGAATCTAGACATTTGAGAATGTTCCTGTTGGCTGGTCACCACAACACACGCAGTTATTACATACATTAGACACAGCCCTCCTTTCGTGAACATCCTCAGCAGGGGTTGCACACTCTTTAAGTAGTACACTTAATAAAAAATGGCCCATATATTCTGCAGCGCTCTGCTACAGATGTAGCACAAATTACGCATTTGTTTATTATCACTGTTTTGAAACAGAAGTGTGGCTCCGCCCACCGAGACCAAGCCCAACCAATGAGCTCATCGCTGCCTCAAAGGAGTGATCCGTATATCTAAACCTCCAGCCTGCCTGTTCATTGTACTGAGTCAGCGGCCATGCGCAAATGGGTCCAGAGGAGGGCTGTGCTGTGTAGGCTGTAGTCTACATAAGATCTGTGCCTGCGGGGCTGCACACTCACTGCCGACTGGAAATCACGGGCATCAGCTGGAGCCTTGACTTGCGTTTTTTTTTCTCCCCCCTCTCTTCTTCCGAAACGCGACTGTTGTTTTTTTCAGGAGGAGAACATAAATCCAGGACAGACTTGACGGCTGCCATTGGGATCTCTCCAACAACCCCTCCTCCTCTGATTCCCGACCATCTCGGACCACGGATGCAGAGAGCAGCAACGATGCGGCGGCTCTGCTGTTAACTCTTTGGGACCCCCCTCCTCCTCCTCTTCCTCCTTCTTCTTATTATCCTCTCTGTGTGTTTTGTTGCTGGGTTTATCTTTAAACAAAAGAAAGAAAAGAAAAGGAGGCCAAACAAAACCCCCCCACAATGAAGCTCAAGCCGAACCAGACCAGGACATACGATGGCGAGGGCTTCAAGAAGCGAGCGGCGTGTCTGTGTTTCAAGAACGAACGCGAAGAAGAGGTAAGAGGTCCCGCAGTGTAACGTTAGTGTAGAGCTGAAAGGTTGTGTATGACTTTGTGGCCTAGTCATCCCCCCAGTGTCTTGCACCCCGTCATTCAAACAAACACATGGGCGACTGTGGATAAAACTGACGCTCATCTTTCATAATGCGTATGGGTTTTGATTCATGACGTCGCCCTCTGGATGTAGCTGTAAGCGCACGGCTTTTCACTTTCCCCCCCTCAATGTCACTGTTTTGGTTTGGTTTGTGTCGCTGCTGTTGATGCTGCTGCTGCCGATGCGCCTTGAGCCATCCAGTTTAGGCTAGTTTGAGGAGCACATCGAGAAGAGAGGAGAAAAAAAGGGCTGCTGTCGAGCTAGCTTCATTTAGCGGCAAGCTACTTACGTTCGCCACTTTCAAAATAAAAGCCCCCCGCCAAGAACCCAATTCTAAACTCCACTGGGGTGCAGTGCGAAGCTCTTATTTTGAAGACAAATTCGCCCTGCTTCCTGTTAGCTTTCTGCTAGCTTGAGGCAGCTAACGGAGGGGGCGAGGCGCTCCGCCGCACGCTTCCTTTAATAGCGTGGGTTTAACATCGGCGTGTGTTTGACTGGGGAGGCGAGAATATGGGCCATGGGTCTATAATTAAGTATATCTATCAAGTGTCGCCACATTTAATACCACGGCAGGGGGAAGCACCCGTGACCAGGCAGTGGCCATTCATGATTATGCTGCATCCCGCCGGCCTTGAGCGGGCAGCTGCGTAGCAATTATGTGGATGGGGATTTAAAGGGGCCTTCACCATGTAAATAATGAATACTGGGTGACAGACTCATGTTGTTGTTGTTGTGTCTTCAAGAGTCTACTAGGTGATATAAAATACAGTAGACCCACTTTAAAAAGGCTTTACCGTAGCTTCCTGTAGTATTCTACAACACCAAGCCTAGTAAAAGATGCACTAGTTGTTATAGTTCACAGATGGAAGGGTGTGACAACAGTCAAAACACAACATATCGTCAAACTTTCCTTGACACGATGTGTTTTTGGTAAGTCACCTATTCATATTTCTCCACAAACAAACTATAAGGCATCAATAAATGTAGTCACCCACGGCAAATCAGACAGAATGTTACAAAAACCACTGAACTAAACAGAAATAATTAAAAAACTAAAGGATTAAAGGTGCAATGTGTAAGGGTTATAGTTTAAAACATTCAAAAATGTAAAGGGCCACTATTATGGGGTAATAATACAAACTCAGAAATGTTTATTTTTTTCTTGAACTGAATAAACAAGCTGTTCTCAGAGGAAAATAAGGTCCCCAGAACACTGTGTGAAGCTGGAAAGGTGGCAGGGTCCGCCACATATAAACGAAGTGAAACAGTATGAAACTGTGTTGTCCTTTTAATGTCAGTTTGTATGTTTAGGCATACAAAAATCAGTCAATGAAGATCTTTCTCTTCTGATGAGTACACCTTTTAATGTAAGTGACTTGGGGTGATTTCGAAACGTAAACAAATACTGTACGTGATACTGGAATCTATAACTTCGATACAGTACCTTGAGAAATACAAACATGTACTGTTTTCGATACTGCAGGGAAAATCTGCACAACACTGAGGGCACAAAACATTAGATTTTCATTAAAGATTGATATAACAATGATGTAAGACTTTTCTCTTGTTGGCTTGTGGCAGAGAACAGCAGAAACTCTGTATATTGATCATCTAATATCAATCTTTTTCTCTCAAAACATCCATGTTTTCTATTTTGATGAAACATGTATAACTAGTGAGCGCATGTCAACTCACTGTCAGAAAGAGGAGAGGATGAGAAAGCTCAGCTGGTACGGATATTTTGATATGGCAGAAAACAAGTATTAAAACTGTCTCAAATATTCAGAATAAATATCACATTTTGATATTTCTGACAACACTACAAGTTAGTCCTACATTTACTATCTCTGGTAGGTTAGCTGATCCTTTGTGTGACTAATAATAACCGTCTGTCCACAATACTAGTAAGTCATATTTATGTCCAAACATCAGGACCACATCTCTGTTCTTGTGGCATATTCTTGCCCGACTAAATATAGCCTCCTCTTTGAGCTTGGCGTAAACAAAGTGTTACACAATAAACTGTAAAAGCAGCCCAGTCTGGTTCCGCTGGACTGGCACGGAGAGGTCTACCTGAGCCCTGCAGTGTTTGGCTGTACAACACAGAGATCAGACACAGGTATATCTGCTTACTTATACATGTTGTCATTACGTCTGACTTTTAGGTGTAGGACGGACCGAGGAAGAGATTTTGAGATTTTCAAAGATTTTTTTTGCATATTGTTGTTATGAAACTTTGCACGACTGCACTCTTACATAATTAGTCTCAGAACTCGTTTGAGCACTGTGGTTCTTTTCTCTTTACTTGAATGTACAGGATAGGATAGTCAGAGGATACTGTGACAACAGAAGTGTGTAGGTGTGACAGTCACCCTCAGGATTTTCGGGCTTTGATAGGCATGTTGGCTCATGCAGTCGGAGATGACGCCGCTGGAAGTCAGAGAACAAATCTCGTGCTCCGATAGTGATTTTGGGTGCTCGCAACGACAATTCACCATCCAAGGAAGCTTGAGAAACGGGGCTTTGCGTTATTAATGCGTTGCTTAAACACATGCCCACATACACACAATTAGTTCCTAGACATTGGAGATTCAACTGTGGTGTAATATGAGCCATACATGCTTCTGCTGGACTGTTTGTTTTGGAGAGGAAAGGAGAAAGCTGAGCCCTCAGGGCGAGGTACTCTGTGACAGCAATTAAACTCCCAACAGAGGGAAACAGGAACTTAACAAAGCAGAGGGACAGCACTGATAGCTGAGCGGGGCACCTGAGTAAAAGGGGAAAAAAAAGTTGTTCTAGTTTATTTCTGAATGATTAAATAAAGTCTACTCATTCATGCATGTAATTGAAATTGAAATGAGTAACACTGATGGTTCTGTATTGGGTTAGTTAATCTAATTGGATATTGTGCGCTGGAGTGCACAGTCAAAGAACTGTGGGTGTGCAGCTTATTAACAGTTTCTGAGAAATAATGGAATCACCACTTTCTCACCTGGTCACCCATCAGAAGCATGACTTTATGGATCTAAGATACTATAACCAATATTTATAGGTGGCAGTAAATTAAATGGCTCTGTGCAACATAAGATGAAACACTTTTGTTGACTAACCTGACTCTGCAATCACCTGTAGCTTTGGAGAGATTTATAGCACATTTGCAGTTTTGTTTCAACTTCTAATTCACTCAGGAGTAGGTGGAGACCAAAACAGAGGTTAAATGATACTGAATATTGCTGATGTTGCTTCATATCTGTAAGATGTGTAAATAAGCAACCACTAGCTAGCAAGTTAACATTCTTCAGACTTTGAAGGAGACTTACTTTGCTACCCCCCGTTTCCTTCTGTGCTATATTGATTCTTCAACATAAAAGGTCTGCACCAACAGACGCTCCTTTCTCCCACAGAAAACACTGCTCCTGAAACGCCTCATCAGTAGTCCCGCCTTTTAATTCTGTAACTTCTTGACATCACCACGTCACATGTTTGCATAATTTATGCATAGTCGCTCGGTTTGGCACCTAAAAAATAATCTCTGTTGTTGTTAGTGAAGCTGGCTCAGGCAAATGCAATCTGACCAATCAGAGCAGAGTGGCTTTGGGTGGAGGGGCCTTAAAGAGGAAGGAGCCAAAACGGAGCATTTCAGACAAATGGGGATCACAGTGCTGCAGCTCTGGACAGTATGAGAAAACTGATGTGTTTTTCAAGCATTAAAGCATGTAAACCTATTCTAGTAGTAACCAGAAATAAAATGATTGTTTGTCTGGTGATTTACAAGCCTGTGTTTATTCAAATAAACTTTAAATAATGCCATGCACCATTTTATATTTTGAAAGTGTAATCGGGACTCTTCTAGCCATAACCTTTTATAATCTTTATCAGATTGTAACCCAGCTGCTCCGCGTTGAAGGTACTGCAGCAGATTGTAAACACTGTCATGACGGAAACAGGAGGGGCAGGTTATCAGTGTGAGTGGATGCTCCATCATAAAGTCAGACACACAGGCATATAGTCTCTCCCTGCCTTTGCCTCTCCTGCTGTTTGTCTCTGGCATTCCCTGTTTATGGCTCCTCTTATTTGCTGATACCAGTATAATGAAGCGACTATATTACTGTCTTAGCACTATTGATTCCACCCCTGCACTTGCGCGTCTTGGATTTCCATCATATTCTCCCCGCGGCACCCAGCCTGGCCTGGCATTTGGAGCCCTTCTTTATTTGACAGCTACAGGCGTTCCTCCTTCGGGAGGAGGAGGTGTTTATGTCCTCCAGAATATCCCTGCCTGCTGTCCCTGTCTGAGGCCGTGCCAGAGGACTTGCTGTCGTAGGCTGTGTATTACTACCAGCGGTAGTTCTGATATCTCAAATTGAGGAATATGGTGAAAAGTAACTGCTCCTCTTCTTAATAAGTTTAGACTTCATCATTTATGCCATGTCATGCTGGTTAACTAGGAGTTTAAGCTTTCTCAGTAACTTTGAATTGTTAGATGGATTTCTGGAAAAAGCCCCCATGACGCCACAAATGTCTGACAGTTGCCCATAGTGTTTTTCATGACCCAGTGTAGATTTAGTGTATGTTGCCTCAGAATTTGCCCACCACCCTGTTTTCACTGGGAGCCCCCTGGGAAGCAGTGCGAGTTGCAAAACAGTCAAATGTCAGTGGGACATACTACAGCCATCCTTTGGGGTTTCTCCTTTACCCAGCCCCTCTTTCCAAATATAAGTGGGCTTTCTGTGCTCGGAATTCAGCTGTCAGGTGACCCATCTGTCATGACGGTGTGGGTTGTTTTGGTCGGTCATCATGCTGTTCACTGTAGCCTGTGGGGTTTAGGGCAATGCTGTTTTTTTTCCCCATTTTGTCAGGAGTTACAGGAAAGCGCAAAAAAAGTTAAGCTCTACATGTAGATCACGTCGGTCTTCTTGAGTAGGTGATTCCCGAACCACAGGTGCATTTACTCCTGTAGTTGCCAAGGGGCAAAAGATTTTAAGATTTGGTCTACAAGGCTGATCTGACGAGATGGAAACTGTGATGAGATGAATCGCATACAAATTGTTCTTAACGCCTGATGTTTTTTCAAATTATAGATCCTGGAAAGTAGTTAGAAAGTGTCTAAGCAGTCAGCTGAAAGTATAATTGATTGAAGTGGATAGCTAAAAAGGAATGATAAGCAGTCCAAACATATAATTGTTATAGATGAGATGTTGAAATGGTCAGTGGTTGGTGGTCAGTGGTTGATAGTTAGCCAAATGTAGGCTAAGGAATGGTTAATAGTTAGCTGAAGGGCATAGATAAATGGTGGATAGTTAGCCAAGGTAAGGGATAAATGGTTGATGGTTACTTAGGAGTAGGCTAGCCTAACAGCCGAATAGTTTATAGTTAGCTTAACCATTTGATAGTTAGCTAGAAGTAATGGCTTAATGGTTTATATATAGTTAAAAGTAATGGAGGGTTGATGGTTAGCTTAGAGTATTTGGAAAGCAGTGAGTGGTTAGCTAAACGGAGTGGACAAATGGTCAACAGTTGGCTAGGAAAAATGTGGCCAAATGGCTGACAACTAAATGTAACTGCTCTATGCCTGAAATGGCCACTTAAAAGGTTTAAACAAATGGTGAAGAACTCGCTAAAAGTTTATTTGTATGAAAAAAATGTGGTGCATGTCAGTCAAAGAGGGTGCGAACCACTGTTCACATTGCTGACCAGTGAATGGTTCTCAAATATTTACATTTCAGTGAATTTAATAGGTTTCTGGAATTTGTGACCTGTGAATAGTAAGATGCGCAGACGTTTGCAGACTTTGTTGTGACGACACTGAAGTGTGATTTTGCATAGCTTAAAAAAAAAAAAAGCAGCACCGAACCCCCCGCTGCCCCCTCTTATGAATATGCCACTGTATTCATCTCAGAAGCACGTGTGAAGAAACAAATCTTAATTACATGCTGTTTGTAATATGTCGATTGGGCGCTCCACATTCCTACATTCATTAAAACCAAAGCTAAATGCAGCCCGTGTTACTGTGGGACAGCGACCGAAAGATAAAAGTGGAACAACCAAAGCAGAATTCTCGCTTTGTCCTCGCTGCCCCGGAAGCTCTGTGGCTTTTTTGTTTTGTATACATCGCACGCTGTCGGCTCAGGACACGTTGACACCAGTGATATCCTTTTAAGCCTCGCTGGCTGCAGCTCGGCACAGAGACACAACATTCAGACAGCGAGGGGCAGCAGGTTGGAGTACTCGAAATCAATCACTTGCAAAACAAGAATGAGGGAATGGATTTTTGTATTATGTCACAGGCAAAAAATAAATCTGGATCTGTCTTTTTTCTTAGCTTTCTCAGATTTAATGTTAAGGGTGACTGATTTATTTTGCCTAAAAAAATAAATAAATAAACAAACTCTTTGTTTTCTTAAAGGACAACACAATTTCATACTGTTTCATGCTTTGTTTGTATGTGGCGGACCCTGCCACCTTTCCAGCTTCAAACCGTGTTCTGGGGACCTTATTTCCCTCTGAGAACAGCTTGTTTATTCAGTTCAAGAAAAAAAAATATACTTCTGAGTTTGTATTATCACCTCATTAATATTGTAAATATTAAAAATCTGAGTTGGATTTCTTCTCCTAAACTACGTAGTGCTCTTTTTAAAGGACAGAAGTTCACATTCAGTTGGCAAATGTCAGCATCTCTATCAAAGAGCTCCTTCAACCGAGTTATGAGGTTCAACTTGGCACATTTCTTTTAACAGTTTGCACTCTCCTGAGAAGACGTCATGTTCTGCACCGGCATTATTATTCCTATGCGAGTGTAAATGCACCTTCCTTAAAAACACATCGCTTACTGTACACCATATAAGACAAACACCTGCTGCATAGGATAAACACCTGCTGTGTGTTTTCCTTGGCCCTTTTTCGTCTCTGGTAAATGTTTACTGATCGTGCTCACATTTAATCCACACGATCACGCTTGGCATTCGAACTGTATAGCGACACTCAGGCAGCCCCCCCTCCCCCTCCGCCTTCCCCTCTGCCTCCCGCCCTTCATCCTAACCTATATAGTATGGGAAAAGGGCAGGTGGCCGAGTTGGGTGAACGCGGCACGTGAGGAAGGTGGCAGCCGCCGGCGCTCGCTGCCGAGGCCCCCGAGCATGTGCCGTTCAATCGGTTTGACCCTTGAAGACGCTCAGGCCCAATCCCATTAGAGAACGTAAGGGAAGACATATGAAAGCTGAGTTAGGATTAAGTGACAGGCTGACTCCTCTGGCAGATTACTGGATATGGTGATCAGATGGGAGGCAGAGGTGGATGTCGCCGTATGTTGCACAAGCTGCTTAGACATGTCGCTTTACTGCAGGTGTGTCCACTGAAAGTTGTGTATTAGTAAATGATTTAATGACCGTTGATGACAAGCTGTGAGAGTGAGACAATGCTGATGAATCACAAATGAAGCGAACAAGGCTGCACATGAATCTTACCGAACTGGGTTTTCTTGTGTTGGCTATATGCTCCATAGTATGGAGTCCATACAAATGCGTTAATGTTTACAGCAGGTGTCCTGTTGGTCTGTTGTGGTTGCTATATGGATACTGCCAGAAACTGCACTCACAGGCACATCCGATCCGTGGCATATCGGTGCACACTGCAACTGTAGTGTAATTCAAGCCCCGCAGGCCGCTCAGGGGGAGCGCCGGCGGGATTTGGGTGGTTCATGCTTGGTTTACATGCATTGTTTGCTGAGGTCATGTTTTGGTGGACACGCTTCAACACTGGCAGTGATTGAGCTGCTTCGCAGAACTGGAAAAATCCTAAAAAATGCTATTTTGCAAAGTAGGTAGATACTAGAACCCTCTGAGAAACAAAACCAAACAAAAACACTTGAAAACAAGGGAGTTTTCAGTGAAAAATATATTAAAATACTAGAATGGTATGGTAGAGCAACAAAATCCTGGATCTGTTAATCTATCAGGATCCACTCCAAAAGTTTAACGGGTCTATTTTGGGTCGAGACCAATCCTCCATCCAAGTTTCATAGAAATCTGTGTAGTAGTTTTTGTATAATCCTGGCAACAAACCAACATATAAACCAAAACAGGTGAAAACTTTCTTTGTAGAGGTAAACAAAACCAACAAAAGCACTGCTCACACAGTCACAATCATCAAATTTGGAATGTTGTACACATAAAAAGCCAATATATTCATGAATTTCATTCTTTGATCACCAAATTGTACTTTAAATGCCTTTTAGATGCAACAATTGACCAAAGTTGTTAACATCAGTCATGGATGCTCATTTTTATGAAGCAACATGGAAGATTTGACATTTCAGTGAAATTTCTGTCAATAAGCATTTAAACCATTACATTTATGAGATGATGATGATGATGATAATACATTTAACTTGATAGTATTCCTGGTCCCGACTAGCAGGGGGAATGGGAATCATTCTTAAGTTTTTTTTTAAAATTTTCATTTATTCCTTGTATCTGTTTAACATGGAAGAGTGATACTATTTATACCAAATATCACGTCAGAATTCAGTATTTAAAGCTGTGAGGCCTGTGGTAGTTTTAGGATCCTGTAAGCAACAACGGAGAATAAATAGCAGGGGCGACACCGATCATCAGTCATCTGTCCTTCAGACCCAAGTGAAAAGGGTCAAGGATCATGTCTCATGTTAAGTCCTCAGTTTCAGCATGACCAGCCAAGTCAAGGCCACTGAATGGAGAAGTACAATTGGATGCAGATGAAATGTCCCATTAAATGTCCCCCCTTGCTCTCGGTGAAATGAAGGACTTGACATGTCCTACAATTCTTAAACTTGTGTTTTTCTCTTACAGGTGTTGCTGGTCAGCAGCAGTCGACACCCGGACCAGTGGATCGTCCCCGGGGGCGGGATGGAGCCTGAGGAGGAGCCCTGCGGTGCCGCAGTGAGGGAGGTGTTTGAGGAGGTGAATAAACCTGTTTTAATACCACTTACACTGAGATTTGATGCCAAACTGAGGTCATTGTGTCTAATCAGAGAATGAACACATGAACGGAAGCAGGTGGCTGAACACCGCAGATTCCCACCAAAGAAAAAACAGCCCCATGTTTTATTTCCCTTTTTTTGGTGCGTTTGACGGTGTTGGCTTACATCCAGAGACCACCTGTCCGTTATGTAACAGGTACTCAGAGTAGTGTGCAAAGAAAGTGCCCTTTGGAAATATCTTGGTGTTGTGAGCTGCCAGACATGTGACGCAAGTCATTTTGTCCAAGTGTAAAGCAAGTCACAGTCCATTCTTTCTTGGTCAGGTCAAGTCAAGTTTAAATAGGGTCTCGAGTCATTTATTTTGTTCTGTCAAGCCAAGTAGCAAGCTATCAAAACAGTGACTCGAGGTCACATCTCTGCAAACTGCAGGATTTTCTGAATATTTCTGATGTTTTTTTATTTTAGTGCACTGAATGCTACAATGCTCAAGGCTTTGATTCCCCAAAACATCCCAGTTTCAACCACGCAATGCAATTTAGATCAAGGATAGTTCCTTATAAGGGCATGTTGTGTGACTTTGGTCACATATCACACATATCATTGTGCGGCTGCCGAGGTCATGATATCTGTGATATTTTGGACGAGGAAAGGTCTTTTCATTCATCATTAGAAGATCCTTCAAAAGCTCTCAAACACACCTCTGTGCATCTTTGGGGGTCACACGCATCTTTGAAATCACAAACCAGCACTGGAACTTGCATGTCGCAAACAGCTGTCCGCAGTATCCATGCTAGAGGGTGAGATTTCTGAAAGGCTACTTTGGTGTCAGCGGCTGGATGACTGAGGTGTCTGCTGGTATTCCAGAGGTCCCTCTGCTCGAGAACCTTGTGTTCTCAGCCACGTCAGCGGTCTAAACTTGGCTCCTCGCTGGATTCCTGTGCCTTCACAGACCCTGCAGTCCAGCCCGCTGGACACATCACTGAGACAGAGTGACACTTGTGAAGTATGCTGAGCAGGGGACTGGAGAAGGGGACAGATGTCATATCTCTTGACAGTAATTTGATTCCCGCGAAGCGCGTCTGAATCGATAAAGCAACCGTTAAGTGTTATGAAAGAGACATAATTACATTTCATAATATTCTTTTAGGAACCATGCCAGGTTTTTTGTTTCCAGGTGAAAGGACATTGCAAATGATTGATGTAACATCCAACCAGTCTAAAACACCTCAAAGGTCCATTAAGAAATCATCATATTTTATAATAATTACAGCTTGGCTGATAAATTGAAGAAGCTGTGAGGCCACAGAGGACAAAAACCTCTCAGTCTGGGCGTGTGGATTTATTCTGCACTTTAGCTCCGAATGTTTTTGTGTTTGGGTAGTTGTTTGCCAGGCATTTCTATATCAACACAAAGCCTGGGAGGGTACAGTAGAGTTCAGCACAAAGAGGCGGACCTGCACTTCTCTAAAACACTGAAATCTAATACACAATACCCATTGTTGAGTATAGTTTGTGGTTTGAACACTGTTTTTTTTTTACCCTCTGTTCATCTTTGTGAGAGATTGTGCTGTAATGCCACGGCAATTCAAAACTCTTTTTTTTTTTAAAATCTCACAAAGAAGCGGTCTGTTTTTTTTTCCGTTCACTAGAGCCAGAAAGGAAAATAAAAACCTTTTTTTTAATGTTTTTTTTTTTCATATGTTCCCCAGGCTGGTGTGAAGGGCAAGCTAGGACGCCTGCTTGGTGTTTTTGAGGTAAGCTTTCACGTCCTCATATTACCCTGGCGGTTTATTACACATGTGCATAATAAAGTGCAGCTACAGGAGGATGAGATGCACAAATTAGCGACATTTTTCTATATTAGGGATTTTTGCTAAGAACGCATCAGAGTGACTGATCTTTAAGCAGGAAGAAATGTACACAATTGGACAGATAACACAGACGGGGGCTAGATATGAATACTTGCATGTATTTATGGTTTTGTATCATCCGTTCCTTTAAAGCAAAACCAGGATCGGAAGCACCGGACGTACGTGTACGTGTTGACCGTCACAGAGACGCTGGAGGCCTGGGAGGACTCTGTCAACATAGGTACGGTTTCCTCTTTGCCTTCAAATGAGTGCTTACAGATGCTGCGGTGTGTGTTAGAGAACTAGCTCACGTTTTCTAATAAATTATATCTTGTTATTTATGCGATGGCCTGTATGGTGCATGGAGGCTGTATGGGCATAGGGGGTATGCAGTGACAACAGGTGCCCATAAATCTGAGCTGCAGTGGTTCCTGGCTGCAGTATATTACAGCTGTCAGCAGCCTGGACACCAGTATCCTGCCTTCAGTGGAGAGCATCCTCCAGCTCTTGATGTTACTACGCCGGCTATGTGCACTATTTTTTCTCGCTCTGAGCTCTCCTTTTAACAGTGAACTGAGGATAAATTTAAAAGGTGCTATATGTAAGAATTGGCCACCTGTCGAATTCATTCTCCGACAGAGTCGGCACATTACTAGTAACTGCTAACTGTATTCTGTTTATGCATCAGTGACTGTAGCTATGGCAGCTAGCTTGTTAGCTCATTGGCTGTGCAGCTAACTACTCAACCAGGGGAGTGTTGGTGTTTACAGCGCTAGCACAGGAGCTTTGGATCGCGAGGAACAAAGGCTTTTTGGTCCAGGGCTAGGTGGTTAGCATGCTAACATTACAATCACAATACAAAAACAATTCTTACATGTTGCACCTTTTTAAAACTGGTATTTATTCACATTCTGGCGGTTGACATTCTGTTTTAATTCAAGGCAGCCTGTTGTGGTTGCTTGCTGCAGAGTACCTCAGTCTGTCATACTTCCCAATTCTAGTTATTAAAGTGAACTACTTCTTCCTATTATAGTTAGAGATTAAGATGCTGCAGCCATTAAAGGCTCATGACTTCCTTAATCTTTGTTGCATTTATAGAAGATACCTGTGAAAACATCCTGTTTTTTTCCCTGTATCTTCTCTACAATAACACAGAATTGATAGAATCTGTATGTTATGGCTTTGTTATTGCACCATTCAGGGAAGACCCAATGTGAAACCTCACTTTTAACTCATGCGCTGCGCTATGTCGCCCTCTGCAGGCCGCAAGCGGGAGTGGTTCACCGTGGACGAGGCCATCAAAGTGCTGCAGAGCCACAAACCCGTCCACGCCGAGTACCTGCGGAGGCTCCAGCTCAGCTGCTCCCCAACCAACGGGAACTCCATCCTCCCGAGCCCACCGCCGAACGACAACTACCCCCATTACAGCGCCACCGCCACCACTCCGTCGACGGGCAGCGTGTTGGGCACCTCCTGCAGATAGGACTGCACCTAAACCTCACGAACTGTCCCGCTCGGGCCGTTCGCTGAAAGTTTGTACAGTCTTGCATGAATCTAATGACTTTTCAGAGCTCTCCTGTATGTATAATTTCTAGTCTTGGGAGGACAGGACAGACCAAAGCCATCACCAGAACTGTGTTAAAGACTCATGGGAGACGTCTCTGACGGAGAAAAAAAACTGTGGATATCTCAAGAACACTTTTTCTTTTGCTGGCAAACACCAGACTGATGAGCTGAAGCTTGAGAAGAGGAAGCTGCAGCACACCCTGCTGGCGTTGATCACCCGGTGAAGGAATGCCTTACAGAAACTTTGTATGAATGTTGTGTTTGGGTCGTTTTTATTTCACTCACGGTCATTTTTTAAAACATTTTCTTTTTAGCAGAACGGATACGCTTTCTAGTCAATAAAAGAGTAACTGACCCCGAAGCACGTCCATGTGGGGAATGTGTCCAGACCTGGAAATGTCTTAGACCATGATGATATAGCACATGGAACTCACTTTAAAACCTTAATATTGATGAGTATCATAGATCTCCTCCGCTGCATTTTAATGTAAAGTGTATTTTCTTTACAAAAGATGAAGTTAATTGGCCTAAAATGATAAACGCACCCCAACATCTCCTACGGCATTAAAATGAAACTAATTAAACAGAAAATATTCTAGAGAACTAATATAAACCAATACTAAAAAAGTCAAAAGGGACAAAATGATATGGGTTTTGCTTGTAGCGACAGGGTCAAAGGTCAAAGATGTACTATCTCACCGGATCGTAGCAGCTGTCGGGAGTCGATACCTCTGTAGAGTAAAACTGGACCTGAGTCACGATGCTGTGAGTCCACTAACCTTGACCGATCCAACAAACAGGTCTGTTGTCCGTTTTCCACCACATACCTTTCATCAGCTCTTACTGTTTCCCATGTTGTCACACTGAAAGTATTTAATGTGTCTCTGCCTTAGGTATTACAAGCTGCTGGGGTCGACAGAGTATATTTAAACTGTTGTCTGAATGAGACGATTCAAGTCACTTGTATATTTGACTTTAAATGAAAACGGCTGTTTGACTGACTGCTCTCTGTAGATGAATGCTCGGCAGTTTAATCACGTCTCACAGTGCTGCAGGGCCAAAAACAAACAATACGATTGTTTTTCTCCACATATATTACTTTGCGCCTCCGGCCGCAACTAACAGATACTTTCATTATTGATTCGTCTGCTGACAGATTTATGGTTCGGTTTAATGGTTTCATTCTCAGATCACAAACCCTTTACTGGTAACAGAATTTGAAAAAATGCATTTTTAATAAAAATACATAATATTTCTCTCTGTTTTTTGGGTTACCGCCTAAACAAGCTCAATTTTTGGGGTTTCATAGAAAGGATGAAGGGCTGAATCCTTCTCACGCCACGTTTCCTGCAGCTCTTGACTCTACATTTTTAATAGGAAGATAGAATTCCAAAGAAAAAAAGGTTCAAATCAGCAGTTTAAATGTCACTTTTCTTTTCTTTTTTTTTTGTGCTTAAGCGACACCCACTCACTTCTGTGTTGACAGCTGAATGACGACTAGTAACCACACGGAGATTTGTAAATATCTTTGAAGAGAAAAACATTGAATTGTGTTTTTAACCTGAATGAACCTGTAAAATTTCTCTTAATATTTTATATATTTTTTAACAATGTACAAATGGCAGGAATTAAAAAAAAAAA
>CAEMYA010000083.1:4938010-4961575 GCA_903131615.1 Diplodus sargus
GATGAAAAAAAAAAACCATGTAGAAAAACCCACTGAGAACAGTATGTACAGTATGTTTGTATGGATCACAATGTGCCACGGGGGTTAGGGACATGAAGGTCGGCTGGTTGGTTCATGGCGAGATGGAGATGGTTGAGTTGATTTGTAAATGACGATCTGGTTGAATCGATGTGTTCAATGTCAGATTGAGGTGCAGCAGATAAGGAAAGGTTAGAGAATTGTTTTAGTTTTTTTCTTTACGGAATGCGTCCAGCATTTAGCTAATAAACTTATGCACATTAATACAAATAGACATAAATGAAGAAATCTGGGTTTTATAACATTTTAGGGGTAATGTTTCAAACGTAAAGGCAACACAGTCGTGATCAGACAGATTATCATGGAGATTTTGGTGAGACAATCCCGTCTATTGTTGTTAATCCACCTTACAGTAAAAAAAACCATATAAACATGTCGCCTCTTTTATCATTCCCCCCCTTTGACTCTGAAATTCGGCCTCCTTTCATCTGCTCCATGAGTGTGAAATCATAAACTTTGTGACACCAATCCAGCCGTCGTTAACTTTCAACCTCGTCTGCCACGAGTAAGGGAGTCAAACCATCTCAAACCTCTCTTTGTGTGTGTGTAAGTGTGTGTTGTTGGTTGATGAGCGTGAAACATGACGTGCCAAATCGAAAAGTCTGATCAGGCGGGCAAATTCTTTTTTTTGATGTCACGTTACACGACGCAGATTTCTTAGGCCAAAAAAAAAAGAAATAATCTTAAACATTGTTTGATTAACTTAATTGATGTAATTTAGGAATATAATCATTTATAATGTGAAATGGTGTGTTTTTCGGGGACTGACTGCATCCTTCATTGTTGAAATGATGACTAATGAATCACAGGCACTTAATCTTTTAACCCCATACTGTTTTTAAAAAAATCCACTTGTCATGTAATTGAGCATATAAGTGTATCTCGATTAACAATCCAGATAACTTGAGCCCATTCATCCGGACGCCGACACACCCTCCTCCTTCCACTTTTGTTTGATTCTTGGTTCTATGTTGTTCAATGAATGCTGCTTTCATGGGTCAAGCACGGCAGTCGGAGACACGAGCGTCCGCTAAATGACCGTATTCAAGACAGCTTCGATTGTTCGAAAACACGTTGTAACGTCACATGGATGTAGCCGGAGCATTGAAAGCAAACATACCGAAAAAAAAAAACGTTGTCACCATTTTTTTGTCATGAATATTATGCACAGAGAAGTGTAATGTGAATGTGATTTGAAGACCTGGACTGGAAAGATTGTTTTTTTTTTTTCTTTTTGAGAAAAGATTGCATTAAAGAGGAGAAAACATATCGTGCTCGTCGCGATTATTGTTTTTGTTGACAGAATCACTGTTGGTCCATTGATTCGTGGGCTTTATTATTCTAGAAGTTTCAAAACGGAAAAGGCGTGTCAATCAGAGGGCAAGCTGCTGATTAGCATTTATGTCAAAACATTGACACATTTGAAGGTTTGGAGTCATGAGTAGAATAACCTGCTATGGGGCCCCAGGGTGAAAATGTGGGCCCCTTCCCACCTCCACCCCCCCGTTCTAGGCAGGGATTAGCATCTGTAATGTCACACTTTCATTGGATGATATTGTGGAGGTGGACAGTTTGCACACTATCAGATGACAGGGGGCTGTAAGACCACATTTTCACTCACTGGCTGTGAGCCTTGAGGACAGCTTTACTTAGTCATCCAGCGTTTTTTTTGTTGTGATATAACTGAGCATATTATAATAGAATAGAGTAGGAAAATAAACAGGCCAAGCAGCTTGCTGGCAACACCGTATCACCAGCGGAAGCCAAATGTGGCCTGAATAAATACAGACACTATCATAAACGTCTGGTAGGAAAAGTCATGGCTATAAAAGCTTTGGCCATTTGCATTTCATATCAGGTGAAAAGAACAATCCTTTCCCTGGAAATACACACCTGGTAGACGCCCCACTTGTGTCTGGCGGCAGTTTTCCCTTATAACTCGAGCCAAACAGTGACGTGCTCTGCTCTTTTGTGGTAAACTGATCATGTAGGCAGCTACTGACTCATAATAAATCCACTTGTTGCTTACTCATAACCAGATGCACCAGTTATCCAAATGTTTTGCAAAAAATCTACATTCAACATAAGATAAACGTCAACGTGTGTCCCTCAAAGAATAGATGTTAATGTTGAAGCTGGAATATAAACTCAGATTTCATGCTTGTAGTCACACAGCAGTTGATAAAACTCAGTTACAAGTCAAAGTCCAGCTTCACTTCAGGTATCAGCAAAATGCACTTGAAAAGTGAAAGTAAATACTAAAGAATGCCTCCCTTAATAGATATATTTTCATATGAAGAGGTCATATTATGCTTTTGGGGTTTTTGCCTTTCCTCAGTTGTGCCATGTAGCGTTTTTTTGCATGTAGAAGGTGCATCTGCAACTCTCATCAAAGATCCAACAGAGGCAAGATGTCTCACTTGGTAGCTAAGACAAAGTGTGTAAAGAGGTGCAATGGAGCAATGCACCATATGAGTATAAGGTGTTTTTAAAAAATTAAAGTCTGTTAACCTATTCTACTAGAACCCCCAAATAAAAGTATGAACCTGATCATTTGCATAATATGAGTTATTTTATAATAATAATACTGAGGCATTAATATTAGAACAGTTTTCATTTTTTCATTTTGTACATGGGCAAAGGTCCCTTGTATTGCCTAAAATGTTCAACTATTCATTTAACTACGGTTTGGGCGTTATGCAAGCACTGCTAATAGCAAAAACAGAAGATACTTTTTTTTTTACACTATCATCCTACAAATTAAACAAGCACTAGAAATGAAGGTAAGCAGTTTTTGACAGTGCCAGGCTAGATAGCATTTCCCTTGGTTGCTGTCTTTGTGCTAAGCTAACTGAATACTAGCTTGACAATGACCACATAACTGAGCACTAGACTATCAATATTCCTATCTAAGCTAGCTCACCTTTGTGTGTCGATCTAAATGCTACTCCTTAAACCAGGGCTAACTTTTTGGGAACATTAAAGACATTTAAACGGTTTTGTAAGTCATTAACACATAATTAACATACTATATAATCATCAGCACATCTAGTTTGTTTTATTCTACAGATAAACAAACAAACAAAACATGGTTTTATGGAGAACTATGTCCCGAATATTTCTTGGCTGGCACAAATGCTAGTAGTGAAACATTATTTTTTTTAAGTACTTTTCTTACGCTGGTTATCTACAGATCAAACAAGCTAGCTAATCTTTCCCTTGGTTCTAGTGGGTTCCAGTATTTCTGCTAAGCTAACTCCTCCTCCTAGCTTGACCACCTAACTGAGCAATAGGCTGTCAGTCTTCTTGGCAAAGCTAGCTAACCTAACTCATGACCAGAAAGAAAATAATGTGGATGTGTATTATATATTTCTCAAAATGTTGAGCTTTTATTAGTTAAAGTGAAACTCTAGCCAAAATGCAACCTAATCTTTTTTGTGAATGTATATGAGTCAAACCTTTGTGTAAAAGCAAAATTACGACGAAAGAGGCATTTTTAAGATTTACCGTACTTTCGTTTTCGGGTCACACTCATTTTAAATGGGAGTGCTACGAGCACTTTAGCGATAGCATCAAAATCGCTATTTTGAAAACACGAAGAAGGCTCGACACAACATGAAACTTTGCCGTAGTATCACCAGGGTCTCTACACGTGAACACGAGCATTGAGAACATTGTGTGTGTACACAGTGTTTGCTAAAACTAAAATTTTTGCACAACTCATCTCAGCAGTAGCTTGTTCCGCTCGCCGCCATCATGGGAGGAAGGTGGAACGCTACTGTCTTCCGGCAACAACTCTCCACGCGATATCTCACGTGACTTTTCCGGCTTAACTGTCGTCCATGTTACGTCATTCGGAGATACTTACGGCTGCCATGACAGCGGCTAGCGGCACAAGCTACTACTAGGGTGAGTTTCTAATTAGTAAACTCTGTGTACACACAAACAATGTTTTCGATGCTAGTGTTCATGTGTAGAGACCCTGGTGATACTACGAGAAAAGTTTCCTGTTGTGTCGAGTCTTCTTAGCGTTTTAAAAATAGCGATTATGCTATCGCTAATTTACCACAAGCACTCCCATTGAAAAACGAAAATAGGTAAATCTTAAAAGTGCCTCTTTCATCGTAATTATGCTTTTACAGGAAGGTCTGACTCGTGCATTCACAAAAAAAAAAGCCTAAGTTGCACTTTGGCGAGAGTTTAACTTTAAATGAAACTGTAGCTGCTACCTTTATCAAGCAAAAATAACCCCACAATAAAACAATAGTTGAGTAAATGTACTTTAGTTACATGGCACACGTTGACAGTGTAACGTGAACCGATACCAGCCGACAGCGTCACCTGACACCTCAGGTGCGTCGCCTGTAAGCCCCGCCCTCGTCAGTGTCAGGGCTGCGGTCGACCCACCTGAATGGCACAAAAGCCGGACCAGACATTCATTCGGGGACATTACCCGTGTAGTTAAACCGGGGCGGACGACCTACACTAATAGCGGTTTTGTTCACGATGGAGGAGGGCTTCTTTAAATCAGCCTTACCCGCGCAGGACTCGTTCCTGCTGGACTCCTCCAGCCTGGCTCTGCCGGCCGAGCCGACGCCGGGATCCGCGAGCAGGGTGAGCCCAGGGGACCGGAACCAGCGCGTCCTACAGCAGGTCCAGCTCACTCTGGCGAGGAAGGCGAGGAGGACCGTGTCGAATGGTAATGTGGAGTTTTTAATTTTGTGTGCCATGGTTGTGATTGATGTGTCAGAGGAAGCTCTCAGGTGTTATTACGAAGGTTTCCACAACAAAGATGCACATCAGGCCACTCCTACAGTGTTTGGGTGGCTTAGATTGAGTCCACCTGAAGGGATCAACTTTTAGAAGTGGCTCTGTGAACATGAGTGTGTGTGGGACAACATTTCTTATCTGGTGACTTTTGTAATCAAAGTCAAGAAAACATTTACATTTGAGTAGCGAAGAAGAATCTTTTTTATTTCCTGTCCTGTTATTTATCATGTGACACTAATTTCTCTGCTACAGATTGCCAAACCTGTAAGTGGCCCTGTGTGTGTGTGTGTGTGTGTGCGTGTGCGTGTGTGTGTGTGTGTGTGGATTTCTACTATCATTTAGACTAAACATAGTCACATTTTGTGGCTGGAATGCGTGCCTCATAGTAGTTTGCCCGTCCAACAGGTTCCTGCAGTTTCATTCATCTGCCTAAAGGGACATGACAGTGACGGCCGACACAGCTCCAATTTAATATCTCCCTCATCGGCCTGCTCCCACAAAGATGTGGGCGGTTTGGCTTATAAACATTAGTCAGTTATCGAGGGAAAAATGATAAGAATATTCTATGCACGACTTTGATTGTGTTATGTAAAGGATTAGTGTGTAGCTACTTCCTGATAGGCTTGTTTGTGTGTGTGTGTGTTTTATTCACGCAAGATGATTCAACATTCTGGGCTACGAAGCTGGAAGTAAACACGAAAGCAATTTTTTTTCTGGCTTTGCTTGGCTTCTTCTTCCAAGAGAGGGATTCGTCAGATGAGATTACATTTAAGACTGACTAACCACAGACATGAAAGTGGTGTAATTAACAGCGGGTCATAAATCATTCTGTCTTCAGAGACCGTGGTCCAAATGTGTCGGTTATATAATGGTTTTTCGTCATCAGGCGAATGATTGTCCAGTTATAAAACATCAGTAAATAGATTTTGATGTCCTGAAATTCGCAGTTTTGTCAGACCGCAAGACAAAAGCTTGAAAATGTTCAGTTCACTACTTGAGTCAAGGAAAGAACAGCAGCAAATCCTCACATCTGAGCAGCTGGAACGACTCATTGATTATTAAAGTAGTTGTCAATTAATTTTCTGTCGACTGACAAATCGATTCATTTCAACTTCAACGCCACAACAAGAAAAAAAGCACGTGTTACACTTTGAAATCACTTAGTTAGCGAGGTTCTCCTGTTGGTAATGTGTTTAAAAAGTGGGTTTCATAGGCTTCTATGTCAATTAATAATCTACACAGACTGGATTTAAAGTATAGTATCCATCTGCTTTATCTCTGCTCACCTGCCTCTCCCTCGTCATGCAAATGAACCACACATTTTGTTGTTTGGACTTGTTTATGAAGACACCTGCAGCACTGAGAGCGTGTTCATGTATCCAGGGTGGGAGTCATTGCCCTCTGACCTGAGGATGCCATGAGGTTTTGATTACAGTGTGTAACAGGACACTAACAAAACATCTTCAACTTGTTTCAGGAAGCATCCATTTACAGAAAAGCACCACAAAGAGCTCCGACACCGCCGACGGACTCTCCCCGAACATGAAGGTACGGGACTGTTTAACCTCGATCTCTGTTCATGCGTTCACAAACATCTTAGTAACGATACAGCCACATGTCACTTAAAATGTTTATCTGATTGTCCTTTTCGCCTGCCTAAACTGGTCTGATCGGCTTTTGAAGTGCCGTGCTCCGTGACAGATATCCAGTGAACTACACAGTGATGTTGCACGTCTCAATTTGAATGTAGTCAAATGTTCTGCTGCTGGTTTGTACTCAGAGCCTCCAGTCACACCAGACAAATCACTGTGGGCTTTCATTAGCTCAAAATTATAAAGTAGGTTGTGACATTTTTAACAGTGTTAGCGTAACGTGTACGAAAGTCCTGAAAGTGACAAAATAAAATAGATGTTGAGATTATTTTGCCAACTGATTAAAAGCAAAGTATAAAGCTTCATATTTCATTTTACAACATTTTTTCACGTACAGTATTATTTTACCACCTGTGTCTGCTAGTTGGGTGGTTGGTTGGTTTGTCCCTAGGATAACACTAAAACTGATGAATGGATTTCCACCAAACTTTGATGGACGGTGGGTCTCGGCCCAGAATAGACCCCATTGGCTTTTGGTGCTGATCCGGATAAAGTGACAGATCAAGGAATTCTTTAAATTGGGCTCTTCGACATCTTCTTGACCTTTTTTTGTGCATGGATCTTAATGAAAACTAATCTAGCGTATCTATTTGATGCTGGTGCAAATAAATATCAGCTCACTTTAAGACTGTACAACATTTCAGACCTTTCAATTGTTATTTAAAGGTGCAATATGCACAAAAACAATCACTAAAATGATCCCAGATCTCAGTCTGTACCACCAGCTAACAGCAGCTACATTTAGCAGTAGTTAGCATTTACTCTGCTATTTGTTTGGGATGTGTGCTTCACACGTGGCCAACTCTTATGTATTGCACCTTTTAAATCACACAAATATTTCTCAGTGGTGGAATTTGTCCTGTATACTTATGCTATATATTTAGTTATTAATATGAGACTAATGTACAAATTACCTGTACAGCCTTATGGTTATTTATTGTGGAGTGTTCCATCCCAGAGGATTTGAGAGATTACCATCAGAAATAATGTGTATTAAAGTGAGGATTGTGTTGTTGTTTTTTTTCTAAAGGTAAATGGACTGGGCTTCACCAGCCGTTCTCTTTTAAGCAACCGTGTGCAGAAACCATTAAGGAGGGTGGAGGTGTCTCCACCACAGAGCCCGGAGGCTCCTCACAGTCGCTTCATTCACAGCACCCTCCGTCACGGGACGTACACCCATCCAGGACCCAGTCAGCCACACAGGGCGGGCACTATGCTGGACCGCTCATTTGGTTCTCATTCATTTCGCCGCTACGCCTTCTCAGATGATACCCGCGACATTCGTCCGCAAGTGTCCACAGCCGCGCTGCAGAGCTTCGGTCGGAGGTCGCTCAGACAGACACCGAAGACCATGTTCGTGAATGCCGGTTTTCCAAGAAGTGGTGGCTCTCGCAGGATTCATAACCAAAGTTTTGTCAAGAAGGAGGAGCACACTGTGCAGGGACCAAGTGGTGATATGACACTTGGTTCTGGACCGCCTGATGAAGGTTTCTCATGGATGACTCTGCTCAGGAGGGACGGTCAGGGGCTCCACAGACTGAAATCACAACCAGCCTCGGTCACCAGCGCGGAGGTGGACATGGGAGGGCAGGATGAAGTGGATCTCCCCGTTCAACGGATACAGAAAGACAATGTCAAAACACTGTAAGGTTGTGTGTTTGTGTGTGTTCGCTTTGTACATTTAGAAATGTGTGTGTTTTTTTTCTTTTCCATGAACTGTATTTCGAGGCGTTTGGGGATGTTATGTTTTGTCACTCACGGCAGTCCTCTCACACAGGACATCGGGGAACAAGCCTCCAGAGATGACGTTGGAGAGGGCCGTGAACCTGCTGACCCAGGAGGACAATGAGGAGACGCTCATCTACGCGGCCAGCCTCATACAGAACCAATGTTTCAAGAGCGTCGACGCGAAAAGGATTGTAGGTTTAACTGTTCTAATTATTTATTGGATCATTTTACAGTAACTCAAAATAGGATTTGTTTGAAGTTAGATATGTAAATGCAAGAGAGGTAGAGAAACAGGATTTTTCACATTTGTTGACAGCAGCCATTCATTTTCTTAACCTGTTTTGGCTGACTTATGTACGTGACTGATAGCTGACTGTGAGGCTCTGTGACAGACAAGATCATCAGACAAGATCTGGAGCGCTGATGTCTGGACCACGAGGTTATAAACTATTCTGGAACTGGTCCATGCCTTAATCTAATTCGGCTGTGGCTTCAGAAGTGATAGCAGTCCCTGCATGTAGTCGATGATTGTCTTTGATCCAAGACGTGATTGGGGTTAAAGATTATCCTATACAACTGTAAAGATTCTTGCAGATGAATCTGTCAATCAATAATCCACTGTCGTTTCCAGGTCTACTATCTCCGTGGGATCGGAAAACTTCTGCAGCTCCTCACCACAGACAATGAGGAGGTGCAGCGCGTCGCTGCCGGCGCTCTGCGTAACGTCGTCTACCAGAGCGACGAAAACAAGATGGAGGTGAAGGAGAACGACGGCCTGGCCACCATTTTGGGTGCACTGAAGAGCAGCCGCGATGTGGCGACCAGACGAGAACTGACCGGTGAAGCTTTACTTGCTTCATTTGCTTTGCACCGACTGATGTATACTTAGAATATAGGACGAGTTCGCCCAAAAATGAAAATTCAGTCATTATCTACTCACCTCCATCGGTATGGGGTCGATTAGATAATAACCGAGTTTTCATTTTTGGGTAAACTCATCCTTTAAAACCTCCGGCAGTTCCATTTGCAGTACAATTAATAAGTACTTTTCCATCTCACTTCTAGGTCTTTTGTGGAACCTCTCCTCTCATGACCTTTTGAAGGAGCGCCTCTCTAGAGAGTCGTTATCTGTCCTCACCAAGTCAGTCCTGGTGCCCAGCTCTGGCATTTCCGAGGGCGAGAACCCAAAAGACGAGCTCCTCGCGGATGCTGCCGCTTTTCACAATGCTACCGGCTGCCTGAGGTAGGCTTCTTTGTTAGTTTTGAAACTGGATAGTCGGGGCACTTTTACAATGTAGATTATAGATTGGAGTAAGCAGACACCACTTCTGGTGTCAGATAATCAGCTCATAGCAAACTAAATACAGAATCATGTGTGCTAGACATCAAATATATCACTTTGTATCCTAAAGAAAAAAATGATAATACTGTACAGATTTGATCCCCACCGACCAGAGAACTTTACTTTCGGATTAGTATGGAGCGTAAAGGGATGCATGGAGAAACTGATGAAGAAAGGGAAATGTTTAAAATCTCAGCAGACAGTAGAGCCCGTGTTTGGTCACTGTGCAGCATATGGCAATACTTTTATAATAATACGAGTGCGAGAGTTAACCGATGGCAGAGACACAGTAATATACAGTATGAGTCTCTGCCAAGCGGAGTTACGAGTAAACAGTCGCCGAACACTGCGGAAACTCTCATTACCCTTCATGTGAATCCTGACTGTTTTCCTGTGAAAAGAAACCGTTACGCTTTTTTGGTTTCTAATGAATCTCGTTGGCAAAGATTCAACACAAAGAATTTGAAAAGAAACAAACAGGAGAGCAGCTACGTGATGATGGGAAATATCCAGTTAGGCTGCTCTATTTTCAGATACAAGATCATATTTTATTGATGCAAGACATAACAATCAAGACAAGACATGACACCCCTTAAAGTGTTACAAGTTTATGTCACGCGCCCGCAAGGTAGTCCGTTTATAAAATCACAAAAGTGTTGTTCGTCTGTGAAGATTATCTTGCTGAATGAAACGTCGAAGTATCATCAGCTTGCGTTTGCCACCGAGACTATTGTTCAGCGATAATCCAAAATTAAAGTCAAACCAGAGCGATGCTAACTTCAGGGTTAGCCTAATAATATACGTCGTCCATGCACCACTCTGTACCAAGTTCGCCATCTTAGTTTTGCTAATTCTGCTAACTAGCGCTAAGCAAAAAGTAGGCTACAACTTAGGCTAATGGGAATGTCATAAAAAATATTCAGCCAATTTCAATGTCTTATGCTTGTCAAGATACTTCATTAAAACCCACAAATATGAGCCTACTGGTGGTGTTAGAGGGAAAGTCAGCGGATTACAGAAGTTGTTGCAACGGACCTACATCAAGTTAGCATGGCTTAAAGCAGTAACAAGCTAGGTTTTCTCATATGATAAAGGCAGTCATGAATGTGTGCTCGTATTAGCTTACCTTTGCTCTTTTCTCTTCGTACCTGCTTGAGCTTTTGTGAAAGACAAATGGAAACGTCTTCCTCATGAGCCACAAATAATCAGTTAACTGGCTGCTAGCTCGCCACACCATTAAACACCAGCCTAAATGAAAACTGATACTCCTTTTCTCACCAAGCCCAGTCACTAGAATTGATAGATAACCATCTAACCCATCCTATGTTTTATACATTGTCTCTGCTATCTTGGCTTTTTCATCACACCACATATTATCTGTCGTGGTCCCAGTTTGCGTATCATATAATCGGGCTCAGTTGTTGAGACATACGTCGTCTCTCTGTTTACAAAGCAGGAGATATCAGACGCACTGCTCCCCCTGGCAACTATAGCCAGATCAAATGAGTGAAAGACTGAATTATTCATCCAGCTCTCTCTTCTCTCTGCTCTGCTGAACTGAAATCACTCAGTCCTCGCTGGCCCAATGTTCTCAAGTTCTCCTAATCGTGTTCTCGAAACCCTTTGAGCTCCCCGCGAAAGAGAAAAATGATGAGCTCCTCTCCGATTTATATTTCTCCTCAGCACAAAGAGCCTGCTGTGCAGAGTCAGAATGTTGTATTTGTTTTCCAGGGGAAGTCAGATTACACAAAAATGTTTTGTTAGTCTGAAATCATCCATCATGTTTGCTACTAGCTTTGGGAAACGACAGAGTGCATCTATTAACTTTTTATAATAACATGGTTGACAGATGGGGACGTTCTGTTTGTATTTGGCTTACGTTAACGTGGGAATCCCTCGTTATTGATGTTTTCTAATATGCTTCAGTGAGACTGAAATCTGCTTATCTGATCGAAACACAAATGTCAAGTTACCTTGATCTGTGTTTGTTCCCAGAAATCTGAGCTCTGCTGGTCCAGATGGCAGGAAAGCAATGAGGGAGTGTGAGAATCTCATCGACTCTCTGGTCTACTACATCCGGGGAGCCATAGCTGACTATAAGACGGATGACAAGGTGAACTGAAAATGATAAGCATTCCAGAGAAAACGTTTGTCTTCACAGTCAACTGCTCAGGCGGTTTGATCCATCGTGCAGCTTGATACATGTCCACATGTGGGAATTTCCACATCTGCAGTGTGTTGCTGCAGATATGCATCGATGCATACACTTACCAGTTATTCCCATTGTAGTAGTTGTATCCAAACAGCTTGCTATGATGTATTTTACTTGATATTCATCCATGGATCTGCTCTGAAGTCCACAGAAAACTGCGTCTGCATCCTGCACAACCTGTCTTATCAGATCGAGGCCGAGCTCCCGAAGACGTACGCCAAAGAGCTCCGAGAATCTCAACAAAACTTAGCTCCCAAGCCGAAGACTGTCGGCTGCTTTTCCTACCGCAGTGCCCAGATCACAGAGGTAATCCCTTTGGAAAATAATCCGCATTGACAATACAAAAAAATGTACTAACCTTGTGATATTTGAGATAGATATTCTGTGAAAACATGCAGCATTTTTGCAGGTTTGATCAGCCGTAAAACAGCCTCTTGGAAGGCGAACATATTTGTCTTAAATGAAGTGAGTGTGAGTGAGAGTGTGTGAAATGAGACAGTTTAGATTCCAGCTTTGTCAGGTGCGTCTGTGCCAGCACCGCAAGGACTTTCTGTTATAATGCGATGCTTCATTAAATCTAATTAGCATTTTTTATAGTAACAGCCAGTTATCACCAACCCTGCAGCTCCTATCACCTCTGCAGAGCACCGGCCCAGCAGCCAACAGCAGGCTGACACAATGAGCAGCTCGCTCTGGAGCATAGCAGAGTTGGTGGAGACCAAACCAGAGCCCACAGTAGATTGTATGATTCAGATTCAATACAGAAACACAAGTACTCTGTGTCTGCTAGATATGTAAATCTGCAACTGTTCGCTAACATGGCTGCTAGATGAACTATAAAGATGATAATATGTCAGCGTAGTGTTTACAGCTCATTCCTGCTGCCCTCAAGTGGCCAAATCATTTATTTCTGTTTTTAAAGAAACATTTCTGGCTAACTGGAAGCTATATTTAACACAAACTTTGAATTTAGTCATACAAAATGTTTGTACAAACCCAAACATTACACCGAACGTAAGAACTTGGGCTCCTATTCTGCATTCAAGGTTTGCCACACCTTTCAAACTCCACTCCCCCGGGGTTTGCAACACACGATTTATGTCATTTTATTTTTTGTCTCTTAGCTCAAACTGAGATAACCCTGATGACATGATCAAAGTTATTTTGGAACCACAGCTATGAATGACAAACAGACACAAATCATCAGCAGCTCTCTCCTGTCATCTACAACAGTTTTGGCAGGTGGAGTGGCAAAATATTCAAGTCACAGTGAAACAGAAGTTAGAGTGTTTACAACTGCTCTAGATGCTCTTTCTCTGGACTTGTTCTTACCATGTAACTATGCCTAAATGGAAAATAAGCACACAGGATTACAGTTTGGAATTTTTTTCTTTCCACTGTGTCTTTAATAAAGTCATTGCATGCCCGTTAAACAACTATCTGCATTGCAGCTACTCTGTGATGGCACTGAGCTGTGAACTGTTTGTAATTAAATGTACAGTATGATGACGTTGCAAAACTTGTTGTCTTCACTCGTGAAGTGAACTTTAAATACATACACTGACACCTACAACAAGAGCAAGAAAAAACAAGACAACGATTAACTGTGTGTCATTAACTGTTGATCTGCTGCATCATCGCTGCCTCTCGATGTCAGCGTGACCTCGGTGAAACCCACTGATCCAAAATCAGCTGCATCTAACGAACTGTCCCTCCGCAGCAGCTGGAGCGACAGTGCCCCCTGCTGGAGGAGAAGGCCAACCCCCGTGGCATAGAGTGGTTGTGGAGCGCCATCACCGTCCGGATGTACCTGTCGCTGATGGCCCGCAGCGTGCGTCAGTACACCCAGGAGGCCGCCATCGGCGCCCTGCAGAACATCACGGCCGGGAGAGGAGCGGTGAGACAGGACAGAGACTTACATTTTTTGAAGATGAAAAGAAATTAGATGCATCTCACACGTTTAACAAGAACTACTGATTGCGCCAGAAGGTTCTTAGATTAGATAGACATATACTTTATTTATCCCGAGGGAAATTCAAGATATCGAGACCTGTTGTTCAAACTAAAAGTAATGGCAACATATCGCACATATCTGATGTATTTTCTGTGGCCTGGCAGATGAATAAAGCCATCACCTTCACTATTGTTCAACGGGAAAATGGCCTCCAGCATGTGAAGAAGATGTTAGAGGAGGGGGAGAGCAGTGTGAAAAGGACGGCCATTGCTCTGATAAGAAACCTCTCACGCTACCAGGACCTGCACCCTGACATCGGTACCTGTCACCATTGAAGTTTTATATTTTAACCTGTTATTTTGTTTCCAATATAACCACGAACTTCTTCCCACTTTCGATTTGTCTTATTTTGTTGTCCTGCAGTGAAGCAGGTGTTGCCGGAGGTGGTGGCGATGCTCCCCAACGACGACACCGGCACCGACCTGCCCAACGAGGTGACGGCTTCCCTGTGCCACATCCTGACCAACCTGAGCCAGAGCGACAGGCAGAACGTCAGGGCCATCGTCAACGAGGGAGCGCTCCCAAAGATCCTCAACATCAGCAGCAAGGACAACGGGTTAGTGTTACCGACACATCTCCACATTTCAGGAAAAAAAGGACGCACCCAGATGCAAAAACCACCTCTCACCTGCGATGTGGAGGAGAATAATTCTCGCTTTTGATTTTTTTTTCCAGTCATGGACCGAGCAGAGCGGGTCAGGCGGCGTGCGTCCTGCTGCACACCATGTGGAAACACCCTGAACTGCACGGCGCCTACAAGAGGGTGGGTTCCTGTCCACGCAACACATCATAGTATAACTCATAACCGCGTGTGTTTGACAGTCATTATTTGGTTCACGTGGGCCCCAGTAGCTTACTTTGGTTCAGCAAACTCCACATATTCGAAAACATCATAATAATGTCTTATCTCTGGCTATAAATCCATCAGCAGGGCTGCTTTATTGCATGTTATAGGATTGGTTGGTCAGGTATTAAATTCACAGAGCAGCATTTTGTCTGCCACAGTGTGTTTTTGTACGACCATTAGGGGGCAGCAAAGTGAAAGAATTCAAAGGATAACGTGGGTGCAGTTTCCATAATCAGCCCTTTTTTTCCTCCACAGTGTGGGTACAGGAAAACAGATTTCATCAACGCGAGGACGACAAAGGCCGTGAACTCTGGATGAGAACGAGACGGAGATCTCTGTTGACGTTATCGGCACTTGTGGCCCCGAATCACTCAACGCACTGTAATTCACCACCAGTGTCTCAGTTCAGGAACTGCTGGTTTCACAGAGGTAGAATCTTTGGATCTCACTGCTGCAGATAAACATCACCAACTGTGTCTACATTTCCATAAAGATGTCTTTAAACTTTGTTTTTGTTTTGTTTATGTTAGTGCTGCAGTTTTAGTTAGCTAAATAAAAAAAACATCATGATGAAATGATACAGATAATGAACTACAAACCCACTGCTGCATCACCCAACATCACGCTTTTCATTTCATGGGACCTTTTAAAGCACTTTTTAGTTTTGTTGAAGTTCCTCCTTTATGTACATCTGATCTGAAACCTGTTGCTCGTAATCAGAAAAGCTGACAGATGAATGTGGAAACGTCTCCTGAAGACTCTCCAGCGAATATAATGAATTCAAATCAGAGCATTTTTTTCAAGTTTGTGTAGTTTTTTTTTTCTTTTTTACTGAAGTGGCAGCTAAACAGTTCAGAATGCTTATTTGTGTTTTGTCAGGCGACGCAGTAATGAAACAAAGAACCACAATGAAATTATTCAAGTACTTGCACAACAGAAATTTTGAAATTTGTGAAGGATTAGAATAAAAATCTGACACCTGTTTATAAAAGTGTGTTTTAAAATAGGATTTTTTTGCTTGCTTTCCTCAAATAAATAAACAGTTTTGAATTAAACGTGTGTATGTATGTATTGATCGATACTTCTCGGCTGCCATGGCGACTTGGAGCGAAACAAGCTGCTGCTGAGGTGAGTTTGACTTTCATAAAGTCACTGTAGCAACACCAGAATACAGTCATAAAAGGATTGTTGGATTAGATTAATTGTTCTCCCCCTTTTATTGGGACAGTTACTGTAAGCTTCTGGCACATACAGCCCAACCTAGAATATTTATCACCAGCCACTACTGGTCGAAATATGAGTTATTTGACTGAAGGAAGTGTTTTTCTATTTTTACCAGGAAAAACTCAACAACTTAAGAACATCATCCTCAGGGTGTGTCTGCAGCGTCTCTGTAACACAGGGTGAGTTTAATGTTTTTGACATCTGACTTTACTAAAGGGTGGAGCACCGTTATCTGCAGTGCTACATTGAGGTACAAACTCAAGATAATGAGAATGTGACAGAATATAGATATATAGATATTTTTTCATTTAAAATTTCAGTTGATTGTGGGAACCTGAGCTCCAGGGGAAAACCCACGATTTGACTCGAGACATTTGGGTGGTGGTCACTTTTCTTGGGCGAGTCAAGTTGAGACAGTGGACAGAAATTCAGCAGTGTTTTTCCAATGAAATACGGGAGAAACTTGTGTGCCGGGAGAAAACCCATTTGTTGAGGCCGATTGCAGAGCCACTGTCAACTGATTCCCAAGAAATGTTCTCAGTTTTTCTAAGATGGGTTGAGTCAGATGGAGGAGGGGTTCAGACAGATGGAGAAAGGTGGGACGAGAGGGGGTGAGGATGAGGTTCGAGGGGAAAGAGGGGAAGTATTTAAGAAGTTAAAGTAAAAATGAAAAGAAATTGGACAGGTTATTCAAAATGAACGACTCAAACTCTCTCAGCGGTGAGCTCAGTGGAGAGCTCTCTGGGCGTCCTGCTCAGCCGCAAGCTGTTGACAGGGAAAAGACTCGAACCCGGGGTCTTTGTATGGGAAAGAAGCCTCGGACAATTTTTTTTCAAATGGAATTGTGGGCGAACCAGAGCACCCGGCGAAAACCCATAGAGGCAGGGGGTAAATTCACACCCCACACAGCAGGCTAACAACTCGTTAGCACATTCCACTCATGAGGTGGCAGCGGGACATGTTTAACTATCAGACACATTCCATGTCAACATCTGTGTCGAGAGTGCTGCAGTGAGCTTCCAGCTTCGCTTTCTGCACCTCCGGCTCCCTCACGCAAGACCTCCCCCCCTGTGCGGTCTTCTGAAGAAGGACATCAAGCTCTGCCCTCAAGTTGTTGATCACGCGCCAGGCTTCGGACACCGTGTCTGCGTGAGCCTTGACTTCCCTTTCAAGCTCACGCTGCAGCTGAGGAGTGTCGGGGACGACATCGGCGTCGTCTCCTTGGCTTCGTTTCTTCGTCTCGTGGCACGAAACGCGTGTCCTCTGTAGTTCTTCTTGGAGAACCATGTTTTTTTGCCTCTCTGCGTGGAGCTCGGCTGTGAAATTCTTCTGGCTGAGCGAATGTGCACCACGCAGCTCCTCGTAATCTTTCTGGAGGCCTTTGTGCTGCTGGACGACGCATTGAAGCTCACGCAGAAGGTTTTCAAGCCCGTGTCTGGCATTGTGGGCGTCGGATGCGTATCTCTGGCTGATCTCATTGTATGACACACAGGTCCTCTGTAGTTCCTCTTGGAGAAGCGTGTTTTTCTGTCTTTCTGCATAGAGCTCGGCTGTGAAATTCTGCTGGCTTAACGTATGCGCAACACGCAGCTCCTCGTAATCTTTCTGGAGGCCTTGGTGCTGCTGGACGCCATTTTCAAGCTCACGCAGAAGGTTGTCAACCTGGTTTTTGGCATTGATGGAGTCGGATGCGTATCTCTGGCTGATCTCCTCATATGACACACATTTCCTCTGTAGTTCTTCTTGTAGGAGCATGTTCTTCTCTCTCTCTGCATCGAGTTCAGCTGCGATACCCCGCCGGCTGTAAATATTTGCAACACGCAGCTCCTCGTAATCTTTCTCGAGGCCTCTGTTCTGCTGGACGCAATTTTCAAGCTCACGCTGAAGTTTGTGAACCTGGTTTATGGCATCGATGTTGTCAGATGCGTATCTTATGTTCCTCTCCTGATACGACACACATTTCTTCTGTAGTTTTTCTTGGAGAAGCCTTTTTTTCTCTCTTTCTAGATGGAGCTCAGCTTTGAAATCCTCCTGACTGAAAGAATAAGATAAGATTAGAGGTGGGAAAAAATATCGATATCGATTCATCATTGCATTGCAATTTATTTTTTCCCAAATCAATATCGATTTAGAAAATCCTCTGACTGAATCATTTGCTTATTGGTTGTGAATGCAGAAGGCTGTCACAACCAATAAACACATTTCTGACCACAGACACACAAACACTTCACAGAATGCTCAAAAGACTCTCATAGTTTTGACCATATCGTTGTTTTAGTGATAGCAGTTACTGTTTTGCAGAGAGAAGTATGATAATGTGAGGTGAGCCTCAGCTGAAATCATCAACTCTCACAGTCCGCTACCAGGACCAACCCGGTTACCATCACCGTGGCAACCGAGATCACCTGGGCCAACACAGAGACAGATTTATCAATTAGTCAGTTTGACACACACACACACACACACACACACACACACACACACACACACAAATGCCGTCAGATATGCATGTGTAAGCACACATGACCACACATGTACAGACACACACACACACACACACACACACACACATATAAAGCCATGCTAAAGCACACACACACACACACACACACACACACACACACACACAGTATATTTCTCAACATTTAAACTATATTTAATGATTATCTTTTTTCTCCATTCAAATAATTAAATGTTTCAATCATCGATATATTGAGATTTATTGAATTTCTCAGTCAGATTCAAAGTATTTGATTCATTCTCACTGTAACATCTCTTCTTACTCCATCAGCTGCTTTTCAACACAAATTTAAGCTAGCATTGCAGTTTGTCTCAAACCTTATATTCTATTTTTAATGCTTCATTCTCACCCAACTATCAGGAAGCTTCATTCTCTTCAGACGAGACTTCAAATGAATTAAAGCAACCAATTCAGTTTGGCCTTAGTTTTTTTAACCAATTCTACATCATTTTAAACAAAGGAACTGTGTTTAAATGTATTTAAATATTCCCAATCATCGACACATCGAGATTTATTGAATTTCTCAGTCTGATTCAGAGTCTTTGACTCATTCTCACGGTAACATCTCTTCAAACTCTCTATATTTTAATGCTTTATTCTCACCCAACTTTTACAAAGCTTCATTCTCTTCAGACGAGACTTCAGATGAATTAAAGCTACCAGTTCAGTTTGGCTTTAGTTTTTTAACAAATTCTACATTATTTCACAGTTTTCAGATATTGTGGACATTATTCAAAGTTTTCACAGCCAGCAATCCACATTTGGCTTCAGCTGGTCAACAGGGAGCATTCACAACCGCAAGTTCTTCAGAACTTGCCTTTTCTAGTTACTACTTATTACTGAATTGATATCGAAGCATTTAAATCAATATTGAATTGAATCGATATTGAATCGAATTGCGACCTAAGAATCAGAATCGAAAGGTGAGGTTTTTGACAACACCCAGGCCCAGAGAAGATTTTATTGATCCCCTTGGGAGGAATTGATAAGTAACACAGCAGTAGAAATGACACAATGACACAGAAAGGAGATTTCGTACCTTTGGGAGATCTCGTTGTCAATCTTGTCCAGTTTCTCTTGGAGGAACTTGTCCTGGGCCACCCGGTCTCTTGCCTCAGCCGACTCTCGGCAAAGTTGGACTGTCAGTCTCTTCAGACTGACAGAGTTGTTCTTCTCTGTAGCCAACTTCGCTTTCAGCCGTGCGTTTTCTTGACAGAGTGCATGGCACCTGTTGGACATCCTCCCCTGAAAACTGTATCTGAGCTGCCGTCTCGAAGTTGCCTGCACACCTCTCAGGTTTACGATCAGCTTCATTTTTCTGGCTGGTAGACTCAGTGTCTAGATAATAGGATAATATAATAATTATAGTATAAAAGTAGTTAAAATAGTAAGAGTAGTCACTAGCTGAGAGGGTCAATAGCCTGTAATGGTCCTGTGGTGGAATGAACAGCTGTCGGATATCAAACCTGCTGTTCTGTGGAATCATCGTCATGGCGACTGAAGGTTCCATTCCCTTTGGCTTTGATGTGTGTAAAGTTCCATTTTTTCTAATTTAGCTTCTAAATGATTACATTCAAATTCACACTCTGATTCACACGTAAACAAGATGGCCACCCACTAATTCACACAGCAACAATGTTTTTATTTAGTTGAGAACAAAAAAGAAAAAAACTGTATTTAAGAGAAAGAAAAAAAAGTGAGTTGACTACCGCAAATTGTTTATGGCTGTGTGTAATTCTCAAGGGGATCAAACTGAAATATTGAGTGTTTATTCCAACAACACAACACAACAACATTTCAGAGGACAGTGACATGCAGGTGTGGGAGTCACAGCTCTCTCGTCCTCAGAGCCTGGGTGTTCTGGCTCACACACCTTTTATTTAGAGGCAAATCCCCCCCAGAGATCCAATTTGTCTCATGAAACCGGTCCCAGCTGGGAAATCTACGAGGGGCCTCACTGGATTTCCAGCGGTGGTTGAATTTTTCTAAATCAAATTTAACAGCACCCCCACGAAGCAGTTACTGCTGTGTGTCGGCCCCTCTCCCTTGTGCCTCCCTGTATCCCAGCCTGCGCAGAGCGTGGACGCGACAGTGAGGACGTAATGCGGCGTGGCATGACTGAGAATTTCGCTTTTTGAGCAACCGATGTGATTTAATTCCTCCTGCTTTCTGGCCTTTGTGTTCCCTTTTAAGCGGAGCAAGCTGAGTTCGAAGAGCAATTCATACAATGTATGCATGAATCGCAGCACATAAGATGCAGACTAACATGGAATAATTTAATTTCCAGATGTAATTATAGATGTGGAGGCCTTTTTGAGGTCAATAAAATAAGGGGGGGGAAGCAGGTGTGTTGTGTGTACAACCTGCAGAGGGCAGTGGTGTCGCACTCACGCCACAGCTCATCACACACCTCAGTGAAAAACTGAGACAAGCTTCAGTTTTTTTTCCCCACGGATAACATTTTATTTTTCATATTCAACCAACTCTGGATCCCGCATGTTGGAAAGTGGGTTAGCCCCCAGATTAAACCCCTAAGCCTTCCTATCTTGAGGAACAAAAACTGCGCGCTTTCCTCCTTTTTTTCTCCACGACTAATCTCTAATCTCACCCACTTTGTGAACTATTTTGGTGTAAAAGTCCATGATTTTGAAGGCTTGGTTCCGGCGAGAGGGAAAAAAAAAAATGGGGGCTCTGAAGAGACCAAATCCTTTTAACAATAGCCTACTTGTGTCTTCACAGCTTATGTGTTATGTGAGGGGTTATTTTTCACTCTTATTATTTTAAAAGGAGGGCCTCGTTCTCTTGAGATCAAATTCATTAGGTGACGAGACTCGGAGACAGAAGCGTCGTCACTCAGTGCGCACATGGTCATTTTCATCTCAGTGTTTTAAGGAGGTCCTGGAGAGTGATATTTATAGATGCAAGAGAGAAATAATATGTGCTTGAAATACCAAGATAGCCGATGGTAACAGGTGTCAGGACACATGAGAATGGGTTTGTTTGCTGCTGGAGGACAGAGCTGTGGTTTCCACATGATGGCTGAACATGTTTAGAGAGAGAGAAAGGGTTCTTTGAGAGGCTAAAGTGAGGCCTATCTAACCTTTTTTTTCTTTCTTTCTGTACACTGACGGCATTGTCATGGGTGTCAGCTCTCAAGGGCAAATTTCTTTCCGCTGACATAATCCTGCAAGAAGAACATTTGGGATCTAAAATGAAGTTTAGCAGAACCGAGCAGAGCTTTTTCCTCCCGTTTCCTCGGACGCCATGTCTTCCCCTCCGATCCTGTGAGAATCTTCTAGGATGGAGTACCACTCTGTAATGTCACAGTCTGACTCGAAGTGTTTCAGGTCAGCAGCACCAGACGGTTTCAAAGTACTTTGGTCTGTCGCTTACACCAGCTGAAACAAAAAGGAATGGTTTCATTATTAATAGTTCTCCTCCTAAAAGATTTAGAAGAGCCACCCCCAAACGCTGGAGAGAGCAACAACTCAGAAAACTTAACAACAATGGCACTGGGCCTGAACCCTGCTCTCCTCTCCTCTCCTCTCCTCTCCTCTCCTCTCCTCTCCTCTCCTCTCAGTCTCTCCCTCACGAGAGGCGAGAGGAGGAGGTGAGGAAGAGGCGCGAACAGAGAGGAGTCGAGGCAACAGGCGTTTAACAAAATGAGACGTCCAGAGCCGTATTTGAGAGCGACGTCGCTCTGTACCGTCACAGTGGGCATGTCAGTACTCACGCAAACAATTTGGGACCAAATGAAGACAAGCGCTCGCTTCACTGAGGGATTCCTGTCTGCTGTGCGACACAGTCATCAAACAGACGAAGCTCCTTGTTGCCGCCATCGTTCTGTTTAAAGAAAAAAAAAACGTATGGAAGATGAAATGCCTGATTCATTTCAGTTTTTAGGACCGGAGTTTGTTAGAGAGCTCGGTTGTAGGCGCTGTCTGCTCGATTGGAGGCGTTTTCCTCAGCCGGGCTTAGATTTTAAAAGGCCTCAGTCTGCTCGAGCACATGGTCACTCATCTGCTCGTGTTTTCTTTGCTTCTGGCTTTAAAATATACTTTGCATAAGTTTTTTGACAGTCTTGGAGTCCACCCAAAAGCAAGTGCCTCTTTCCTTTTTGGCTCAACACCTTGGCTTTATTCTGAGAGAACCCATGTTCCCCTTGAGCCCACTTATTTTCTCGCCTTTTTTTTTTTTTTTGTCTGAGTTAATCCCTTTCTTGGGGAGCAGCAGAGGACTTGGCCGAAGCACAGCTAATTAAAAAAAACAACCTAAGTTTGCCAGATAACGGCGCATTCTCATATTCGCTCATCGGCCGGACGAGACAAAGCAATCTCTGAGATTAGGCGGGCCGTCTCAGCAGCGATGGGGTTTTTTTTTTCCCTTGAGAGAGGAGACACAGCGGCGAAATCTCATGAAAGTGGGACGGAGGTTTAACTGGCTATGAGAGAGAACCCACCCAGACATAACAGAAATTCTCAAGGATGTGCAGACACAAGCTTAAATAAAACACCAAACACCTGAAGGGGAAGCTAGAAATGAAAAAATGGCGTTTCTAATCAAGCAATCTGAAGGAAAGCACTCGCAAAGTCTCAACTGTCGGCTGTTTGGTGCGATACTCTTTAAAAACAAGGGTTTTTTTCCCTCTTGAGTTGATACACTGGGCAGAATATGTGCCATATTTATAAATATGTTAATATGTAGTCAACATAGACTTTTTTTAATCAGTCTAGAGCAGTCAGTCTCAACCTTGGTGTCAGGGGTACAAAACTAATCTGAGGGGTCACAAAACAGAACAAAACATACTTATTGAACCATCTGTTTTGAAAAGTCACAACCCAAAAAACGACTAATAAAATACTGTATGCCACTAATGATGAGGACTTGAAAACAGGCATTGCATTGTATCTGATGGAGCTCTGAAGGACAAAAAAAGGCCCAGAAGTGTTCAGCGGTCTCATGCTGCCTCAGACAACGGAAAGAGGAGGTCGGAATTTCCCGGGTGAAACTTCCCGACTTCCGACCTCAAAAGGTGCGAGATGCCAAAAAAAAAAAAAAGTGAACACAAAGCTGACCGTGACAAAAAGACGTCTCCTTGGTGAGCCCTTCAGCAGTGCAGCCGTCGTGCTTTACAAACCAATTAGAGGAGGATCAAACGACGCATAGGATGACAGACG
>CAEMYA010000083.1:4961982-4996271 GCA_903131615.1 Diplodus sargus
TCTGAAGCACCTGCCGAGAGAAGATGAATTGACTACTTGGAAAAAAAAAAAACGAGGAGCCAAAGACTGAGCACTTGAGGGATTCCATCTATGAAACCTGACGGAAGCAGTCAGCCAGGTGGAGACAGTAAAATTCTCAGATCTCACAGCCTGAGGTGGTGCCAGGGAGTCACCGGTGGCTGAGTGTGCCAAACACAGCAGACAGGTCAAGAAGGACGAGGGCTGTGAACGGAGTGAGGCGTCTGGTGGGAGTCCTTGTGAAATTCACCGAGCGAGAGCGCTTGTTTGACTCGTGACTGATTGGGGTCAAGGAGGCTGTGACGAGTTCGGGGAAAGAAAAAGGGATTAAAAGAAGCGTGATTCCAGCCTGTAGATCCCGACAACAGACCGGTCAGGGGCAGGGAGTCCAGCTGCACCGAAAGGCACAGAGGGATGATGATGATGAGGCTGCGCAATTGATCAGGGTGGTGAAGACAGACGAAGGAATATAAGGGCTTATTTAGATTTTTGCTCAGAGGATTTGAGCTAAAGCAAGAGATCAGACGAGTGGATGTTATATAACCTGCTTTCAGCTGCAAGCTTTGTTTGTTCAGTTCAAGGAAAAGGACTTCCACTTCGGGTGTATCACAAGCAGACAGCAGTGGAGCTGATGTTGTCTTTTGACTTCTGTTCATGACCTACAGCCTCATTAAGTTCCTGGTAAATGGTGACATACAGCTAAATCTGGTTTCTTGGCTGATTAAACCTATAATAATGTGGAAGTCTGTTGCTAGGAAACATCTGTGTGAGAAGCAAGAAGCATCAACTGTATAAACAGGAAGTCGCTGTAGCATCTTTAGCCTTAGCAAGACTCTCAAAAATTACAGTTTTAGGGGCAAAAATAATATATTAAACAAACTTTTGAGCTATTGTAATATTCATTTGTTTAGTGATATATTTTTATGGAGAAATGTGTGTTAAATTTGTATTGTTCAGGCTTAGTGGGAGGAAAAAAATCAAATCATGCTAACTTAGCTAACGTTATTAGCTAATTTAGCATAGTGTTACCGGCATTATTTTGTTATTTGTGTGTGCGGTGTTGTAAAAAGTACTTTTAATACAAGTAAATATATCATGTGGCTCTGTGGGACTTCTTTTTGCCGTTTATGTTAGCAGACTCCATTTCTAAGCTGGCGTTAGCTAATGCTGCTCTCTGTTAGCAGGGCGGAGAAGGGCGCTGTGCATAAAGTCACATTCTTTGGACAGTCGAGAAATCCACAGTCCAGCAGCATTAAATACGTCATTGTATTATCAGTATCCGTTTGTGTCTTTCTAAATATAATGTTAAACAACATAACAGCACGTCAGATTACAATCGGTTTACATATGGCCAATAAAAAAGTGATTCAACAACATTGAAATACATGTAGAGCCCCTTTATGATATAACTTTTGTAAAAGTGAAGTAATACAGGCTGATTTTTTGAATGATTTTGGTCTTTGATGCAGCAAATCTAAGATAGTAGCAACTACAGTTCTTAAATAAAATTTTACTTTAAAAGGAGTAAAAAGTAAAATATTGGCCTCCAGAATGCAACTGCACCATATTAATATTCATCCTAACTGGGTCAGACATTAGCTAACGTTCACTTCTAGCAACACATAAATCTCCACTTCAGCCCTCCGGTTGAAGCTAATGCTACGTCTGAGCTTTGGATCCGGAGCAGGTTTATACTGATTTCTACAAACACACAAGTGCTCTCACTCATTCTGCCTGATCAGACCTCCGCTCAGGTCGATGCTCCGGAGTCTTGCAAACAAATTGCACCTAATTCCGCCAACCGACAGAATGATGAAGGTGACGTTTATCTCGTCCTGTGTGACAGGACGTGTGGCAAAGCTAAGAAAGAAAAGGAGGACGCCCGTATTATCTGTCTCAACATGACAAATGAGAAAATCTTCAGTCCTCAACATGTTGGTTTGCTTTTAAATCAGAGCCCCGACGAGATGGACTTTAAATCCTGAAAGCATCTGTCAAACCTCGTCACCACCGCCTGCAAGAAAAACATCAATCACGCATGGCTTGATTGTCACAACAGCTCAACCATATGCTGAGGATTAATTGCGGAGTTTAGTTCTGAACTGAAGAACCGACTCGGGAGGGAGAACCGTATCTTGGGTTGTATAGAATTTATGACTCACAAAATGAGTTTGAGAGACGGCTTAATTAAGCAACGCAGAGCAGATTGAAGGCCGGATGCAACTTCGTCGCAAATGCCGTCAAAGAGGAGCACAACAACTAATGCTTCTTTTTCAATTCGAATCATTCCGCATCAAAATATGAGCAGCGTCGATACAGTCGGGAAGGTCATCTGTGACTCTGCATGATCAGCACAACAGGAAGCTGTCATGATTAATGCCGTGAGACATGAGGACACGAGCCTTGACTGGAATTCAAATCAGGGAAAACCTCTCAGAATTTCAAAGTAAAGGAGACATTTCAAATAAGACACACCGCTGCTTCTAAATTGAGTTACACATTTCTGTCTGAGAAGAAAATGTAAGAAATCTGTATTAACTTCATAAACTCAACAAAACACTTGGTTCGTCCACCTAAAGCGTGTTGTGCAGCCAAGCGTGGCTGAAACCCACAGAAGTGTATTTAAGTCCTGGTGGAGATCCCAAAGTTTTACCGAAGATACCAATTATGTCAGGCTGTATTTTTGGGACATCCAGACTGTTTTCATCTGATGAAATGGTGCAGCCATAATAAAAATGAAAAAAAAACAAAAAAAACCACCCTGTCTTGCGTTTAATTTTTCATATTGTATCATTAAACTCGAGGCAATATCAAGATAAAAGAAGGTTAAATCTTTTTTTCAGAGCTGGGAATGCTTTAGTGCTAATGAGCGGGAGACGGTTAACATCATTTGTTTATCCAATTTCTGACTTTCAAGTTTTAATCCAGTGAAGCACTGTGTAAACGTGACCATGTGGGGAGCTTCACTGTACAGCATGATGTACGTGTGGAGTTTGAGACTGAAACATGTTTCCATCAAAATATGTTTAAAGATGCGATATGTAAGAATTGGCCACCTGTCGAATGTATACTCCGAACCAATAGGGGGCAGCACATCACATAGTAATCGCCAACTGTAGCTGCCATTAGGTAGTCAGCTCATTTAGCTGCGCAGCTAGTGGTCCAGACTGGCAGCTGCAGGGGAGTGTTGTTGATTGGACGGGCCGGGGCTAGCTGGTTAGCATGCTATGCTGTCTCCAGTAGATGTCTCTGCAACAACACATCGACGTCGCAACATCGAAACAGTGTTTCTTCACATCCTGTTGATCATTTTTGGTGAATGTTTTAATGTTGCAAACTAAAATTATTAGATAATGCACCTTTACAATATAAAAAGAGTCAAAGCGTTCATTACGCAGAATGGCACATTTCAGAATCACGAGGCTCTTACGTAAACATGCAGTCTGCATAGTAACTAGTGACTTAAGTAATCAAATGAATGTAGTGGAGTTAAAGTACTGTATTTCTCTTTTTATCTCTACACCTTACTTTTCCTCTCTCTCTCTCTCTTATTCTGTGATTTATTCGTTTTACCTGTAATAACTCATATTTTCCTTTTGTGTTTATTTTGGAATACTGTTGTCTTTCTTTCTTTTTTTTCAAAGCACCTTTTAAACTTAAAAAAAAAAAAAAACTTTTAAAGCTGATATATGAAGTTGGATTTTTACCTCTAAAATGTAGTGGAGGACTAAAAGATTGGAAATACTCGAGTAAAGTATACAATAAGTTGCCTACATAAAAAAAGTGGTACAGTAAATTAAATGTAGTTAATTACACCCATCACTGCAAAACAAACAATTTATTAAATAAATGAATATAAAAAAAATGCAGTGGAGTACAAGTACACAGTAGCAGGTTCACACTTGTAGGAATATTCTTTATTATCTCAATGCGCAATGACATGAAAACACTTTTTTTTTAAACCTGGACGCACGTGTAACCATCATCATCATCATCACCACCATCATCGTCATCATCACAAAACGTGACTGCAGGCTGCATCAGACCTCGGTGGTTCCGAGTGGTTCCGAGTGGATCTGAGTGGATCTCGGAGGTTCGTTCACGTCGCCGGTGCAGTGCAGCTTTAACCGGTCCATCATGCCTTGCGGTGTCCCAGTTCAGCTCGGATGTAATTGACAACAAGCTGCTGTGGTTCTCGCCTCAGTGACGGACGGACTGACGGGCGGAGCGGCTCACAGGCGGAGCAGCGGAGACACGCAGCCGCATGTCGGATGTCCAGTAACCGGACGGACGCGTGTTTACATACCCGCGGCTGCTGGGTGCGGGGCTCGTGCGTGTGCGTGTGCGTGCGCCGCTCACTCTGATGCGGGATAAACAACGATCTCCCGCGACTGGCCCGCAGGACACGCGGCGGAAAGTAGCGGATTTCTAACCGAGGACACAAACAGGAGAGTTTTTCTAAATGCTCTGACACACAGCTGATCACAAGAAGGAGAAGAAAAAAGAAGAAGAAGAAAGAGGAGGAGGAGGTATGTTGACTGGTTTGATTTTAATTCTACACATCCATGAGATCCCCTTCTGTTTATATCTGCGGTGAACACTCGGAGCTGCTTTTAGCTGCATGAACTTTATTTCGCACGTTTCTCTCTCACTGACATGCGGCCTGACGCGAGAAAGAAAAGCAAGCAGCCTTAAATGGAGTGATCCTGGTGTTCCCCTCCACAGCATACCTGCTCCATGAGCCAGCAGGCAGGAAGTGAGTGACTGTACCAGTGTGAGTGGTCAGTGAGTGGGTGATCTGCTGCTCAGCCCTGCAGTGATCCGGCTCTTAATAGAGTTTGGGGGCCCAAAGTGCTCGCTCAGCACTGGTGTGTTTTTAATCAGAGCTCCTTCAGCTGAGTCGAACACGACCACGGCAGAGAGTGGAACGGTTCCTCGAAGCACACGTGTGATGGAAGAACAGGTGTAGGAAATGCAAAAACAAGGAAAAAGCAGAGTTTTCTCATATTAGATGAGTCCCTGTCCCCTCCATCACCTGCTGCACCAGTCTGCTACACTGTGATTTTACTGTACCTACGTTTAAACAACAGTATTTGGCTTCATCAAAAACTGTTTTTCCCACGTTTGCTTCTTGAAAATTTGGTAAGATGCTGCCGATTTTCATGGAACAGGTCTCAATTTGTGTACGACAGTGTCCATCAGAGAACAGCTGCGAACTGTTATATTTCGAGCGGCGACGACTAATCGATTAATCATTTAGTTGACGACTGTTATTTAATCAACAGGACTTTTGATAGTCAATCTGTTTGAGTCATTTATTCGAGGAAACGTAAGTTAAAATTCTCTGATATATGTAGTTTACAGTCGTTTAAGACAAAGAAAAGAAGCAAAGCTAAGCAGTCGAGAAGCTGTGACCGCAGAGATTATTCAGTTCACTGATTAGAAAAGATGAGTTGCCAGCTGTTCTGATAATCGATTGATTGTTTCAGTCGTTTTTTTCAAGCAAAAAATGCCAAATGTTTGCTGCTTTTCTTTCTCGTTCATGAAAAAAAATGAAGAGTCTTTGTGTTCTTGGACAGGAGACGAAACATGAAGACGTCACTTTGCTGTCTGGGGAGTTGTGATGAGCGTTTTTCTCACAAACTTGACATTTTCTGAACCAAACAATCAGCCGAGTAATCAGCGGACTGTCAGTAATGAGAGGGATTGTTGACTGCAGCACTTTTCAGTTGATCGGCTTCTCTGAGCGTCCCGTCCATTCAGGGTCGTAGGCCAGAATCTGAATTACACAACGCTCGCTGGTTCCTTTTCGAGTAAATATGTCTCATCTTCGTGTAGTCAATATTTGCCTTCACTTCAGTATAATTTAACAGACTTCAGTGAAAATCCAGTCCAGTATATCTGTCAGCAGACGCCCCCCTTCTGACCCTCCCACCACCACCACCACCACCACCACCTCGTGGTCTGCTAAGCTCCGAGTCTTACAGGGTTAAAAGCTTATTGTCTCCACCAAGCTGATTAGTTAACTTTTGAGACTGCAGGGTGGCAGTTTGGTCACACATCTTCAGCATGGCGATCGTTAGCAGCAGAAACATCACAGACGTGATGCTCACTTGGAACTTTTAATGTGTTTTCCACGTGACGTCGGCCGTTTTAACACAATTTATTTCCACATGTAGTCGTGGAAATTGTGACAAGTACCTGCCCGCTGGATTAAAAGAAGCAACTCCACTCATGTAGAAACGCCGCAGCCTCTGTGTTCACAGGAAAATCTTAGTTGGTTTCTTGCAGCTGACGGTACCTGAATGAAAAGCTGCTCTCTCTGATGGCTCCATGAAGCCATTTTTTTCCAGCTTTTATTCAACCTGCAGCCACCTCGCTCTCCACAGCTGACAAAGCCGATGTGGAAGTAATCTCTAAAAGGTGTCTGCACTGAGTTACACACAGCTGTAGAGTCGGGGCACAGGAAACAAGGCTGGAGGAGAGGTTATATTATCTTCAGGGTGGACTAACAGTGGTGCAAAGTGGAAACTGTTTTGATATCAGTGCAGAGAAACAAGAAAGATGAGAGATGGTGCTGTTTTGATCTGAGGCTGTGTGCCAACTTTAAACCAAGAGTCATGAACATATTACTGCGAGGGGCTCCGAGCTCTCAAGCTACTCCATCAAGAGGACTGACATCCTGTCGGAGGACGAGGGTCAGATCTTAATCTGTTTTGCTTTTGAAATTGAAATACCTGCAGACGTCGGCATTTCTTGGCAGCGAGTGCTGCTCGTCCACCGCTGGTCCAGGCTGAAACGACTCGACCTCTGAAGGGGTCGCCATGAAAGTTTGTACAGAAATTTGTGCTCCCCAGAGGATTAATCCTGACTTTTCCTCTCATGCAATGACGGATGGATGGATGGATGGATGGATGGGTGGCCATGGCATTTTGTACGGACGTTCGTGTTCCCCTCAGGATGAATTGCAATAACTTTCTGTCACGCACGCCTCATCAGGTGGAAATTGTTCTCCGCTGTACTTTGTGCTTGATACTACTTATTAAGCAATGCCAGCATGCTAACATGCTAACCTAAGATGGTAAACCATGAACCTGTTAACCATCAGCATGTTTGCATTGCCACTGTGAGCATGTCAACATGTTGATGTTAGCATTTAGCTCATAGCGCTCACTGAGCATGTAAGCATGCTAACACGCCAAACTAAGCTGGTAAACAGCTGTCTGGAGCAATAACCAAGCACATTTGTGTTCGCCCTTTTGCGTATAAGGAGGCGAGCCCTGAGGTTAAAATCGCTAAAACCCGACAAAATATAGCACAACACTTGCTAGCTTGTTTAGCGACCAGGTTAGCTTTCAGTGTTCATGCTGCTAGCTTGTTTGTTGTTGTTTGATGTAGATAGATAGCGGATGGAAAAGGAGAAAGCCACCTGAAAAAGGCATCCAGTGACAGGCTTTATACGAATCGCTGTGAGTCAGACTAATCTCTTCTGTAACTCCATTGTGGAAAGTGCTCGGCAGGGAGTTCTTCTGGGCTGAATGAACGACCTCTGGTCCTTGTAGTGGAGGTCCTCCAAAGGTTCCTTGTCCCCGGGGAAGCTTCCTGCGACAGAAACCCCGGCCTTGCACTTTGTTTGGTTGTTATCTTTTCATCTCCAGTTACAGCGTAAATAGCAATTACAGCTCTGTAAATCCGCTCTTATAACAAATATCTTCTTTTAACGAGGAAAGAGGAGCGCTTGGAGCTGCTAGCATGGCTGTAGAGTGACATTAGCTTTTGATTAACGATCCAAGAGTTGATAAGTACAGCACTGAACGTTCAGCGTCTTCTTCACTTTATTTCATGTGGGAAAAACCCTTGTAAGAGTTGTGTGTAATAAATGAAGTGTGTGTTTATACACCTCATAAACAATATACTTTGGTCATTGGGTTTGGCCAGCAGTATGTTGTATGAAGATAACGCTGTATAGACGTATGTTTTTGATATGAACTGTCTCGTAGCTCTTAGTCGGAGATGAATTTCCCCTCTGGGCGGTCGACTGAAGCGCGTGACGGTTAATCTCCACCAGCATAGCCGACTATGAGACGTTCCAGCAACGCCCACCTTAATCCCGAGTTTGAGGAAAAAAACCCCGCTCCCGCACACACCTCCATGTTTTCTCGCAGGCCGCATTGGGAAGAAAACAAAGAGGAAGTGACAGGAAAGCACGGGCTGCTTCTTAATTGTCAGTGATTGTTTGGTTTACTTTCCCAGACCGTGCCCTCCAATCAATCCAGTCATCTGTGTAGGGCTCGGACAAAGCCGGAGCTGTGTCGCCATGGTGAGGGATTGTTTGCATCCAGTCATGCTGCTATCCATGCGGACACACACACACACACACACACACACACACACACACACACACACACACACACACACACACAGACACACACACTGCAGCATGCCCTTTTGTCTGTGCACCACTTGTTTCAGCGGACCCCCTCCTGCCGGCTCAGCCTCCTTGTTGCTTTAAAAAATTGGCCTCAGATTGCGTCACCGTCTGTTGTTGACCTGTATGCTGCTGCCGCCGCTTTAAACACTCGCATCACATTTCAGGCGTGTTAGCAAAATATTAGCAAAATATTCAAAGTGTGTAAACAAAATCGTTTGACTGTAGTGAGAAAAGTTCTGATTTCTGTAATGCTTACATTGAAACAGATATGTTTACATACTAACATTTTACTCCTTTAATTGAAATCAGAAATTTGTAATCAGCCCAACAGATGTTCTAATACACATCGAATTATAACTTAAATGTATATTTGAGTATATTTACACATTTTAATTTCATTTGTTTTAATTTCTTTCGGAAACTGACGTTTCAGGTGCATTTTTCATTCCAGAATGCACGCTGACGTTAACTCAAGTACAGTTTATTTATTCGAAACTTTGTGTTTTACATAGTTTTACAAGGCAGTCTCTCAATTATAATCATTACAGTGACTTAAGTGCAGTTTTGCAAACTTCAGGCCATCCTCCTCAGAAATACAACCATATATGGGTTGACTGTGAAAGCAGCTTATTATGACCCTTATAATTAGGTTTCTTGATTGGCAGCGGCTTCTAGTGGCTGTAGTAAACATGACGGCACTGAAGGAGGAAGTCAGGTGGAGAAGTATTAAGACGTATGACAAGCTGCGACTGTATGACAAAGATCTGCGTCATCGTTTTAAGGCATTTATCGGCAACAGTATTCTGCTTTGTCTGTTGCTGGCAGGCCGCTGGATAAACAAGTCAGGGTCGGGAGTTCAAACCTCATCAATGAATTTGTTAAAGTTTAATTAAGCGATGGACTGAGAGAGCACTGGGCTTAGGCCAGGCAGGAAATGAGCTCTTTCATGGGTATTTTGCATGTAAACCCAGACATCAAGTTGTTTGGACTGTAAGAAATATTTTCATATTTTCAGTAATCGTCTCAGGGATATTAACAGAGCTTTCAGTGGTATTTCTGTGCCGATGAGTCCCGCGAATTACCGTCCATATTTGAGGAAATGCATGTAAGAAACCCTGACGTGCCACACTGCGACCCCTCCCTAACTCTGCCTACTTGTGGCATCCTGAGAATGAAACTTCAGGGGAGGCAAGACTGAAGTCACAACTAAGTTTAGCTCCTGCGGTTCACGGCCCGGATGACACAGGATTCTTCACGTCTGAAGCCAAATGGCAAAAGTTGTGCGACAGCGAGGATTTGCACTGATAGCGCCAACCGTTCCTCATTTCACTGCAGCTAAAATGAACACTGCTGTATCTTCTCCACTGGCTCTTATAGCCTTCAAAGATTAACTCTGTGTCTCTGTAGCTCTCTCATCTTCTCATCGCTGCCTGTTTTGTTTAACTATTTGTCCTTATACAACTTCAAATGACTGCAGGAAAAACTGTATGAGAGTTTAAGCACGCTAAATGTAAACAGGATGAACGCTGGAAGCTCCAGTTTAACATAAGCAGCTAATTTCAACAATTTTTGCAGGGTTTTAAAGCATGGACAATATTACATAATGTGTTTGACATACTTTGACAGACTATATGTAGCAGAGAGTCTCTAAGAGTCTTTAGTCTTTCAGTTTTGCCAGTAGAGTGCTGCAGGAATGAATCCTGAAACCCAGAAATCAGTTCTTCCAGTTCCCTCGACTCGAAATCAACATGTCCTTCGAAAAGGGTTTCCGGTTAAATGCCACAGATAAGGTCTGTGGTTAAGAGACTTTTGTGTTTGTTCTATGACATCAAATACCTTTTAAAATTCTACCTGACTGTTATTTAATTGTCTCGAAAAAGGTGGTTGCTAACAAGTGGCTAAATGAGACTGCAGAAGTTGCCGGGGATGTTAAATGTTGTTACACTGAACATGGAGACTCGCCTGCTCACTAGTCCGTCTTTACAGACTGACTATAGTCACAAACTAGTGTAACTCTCACTCTAAGACTTGCATATTGATTGATCAATAATCATAAAAGTGGTGACCATCTGCGAAGATTATCCTGTAATCAAGTAAGTTTCATAAACTTTCTGCAATAATCCAAAATCCAACGGAGAAATCCCGTAGGGTTTTTTGCTGAGGGAACCAGGCCAGTGTTGGCCTACAAGAATACGTCAGTCCTACACAGCTCTATAGAAAGGCCAATAAATAGCTAAATATCAACGTCAGCAAGTCCACATATGCTGAGCAGTGCTGACATGTTGATGTCTAGCAGATGTGTTTGCTAGGGGTTGACCGAGGGTTGACCGATATGGGCTGATGCCGATTATTAGCAGTCGACTGGAAACTGATACGTGGGACTGATCAAACAACCAGGGGTGGATAAACTTAAGCTCAACTGACTCACCGTCTTAGCTTCTCATGATGACATTCCAATATTAGCTCATTAGCATTTAACGAAAACACATTTTTACCTCGCAGCCTCACTCTGATCTAGAATAAGGTGTTGAGGCTGAACAGGAGCTACCTGCAGCGGCCTGCGCTGTCGGATGGCCCTCCAGCAGGAACGCCTCTCTCCGGCATTAACCTGTTAATTTGTCCTGGATTCCCTACGAATGGATGACTACGTGAGGGAATTGAGTGTGCAGCCGGAATGTGGAGCATTTGAGTCCGTTTATCAAACTGTGACTAATGGTGAAAGGACATTCCAACAGCTTCAGCACCTTTTCCCACAGGTTCAGGCCTTCTAACACACGGCGGAGACGTACAGCTCAGCCTGGTCCCACAGCCACTTTGGACGTATGCATTTACGGTCGCCCAAAATAGAAACACGCGCGATGTACAGTAGCATACTAATTAATTTGTGTGCACTCACCATGTTGCTCGCATGATTTATTTATTCGCATTCTGGCGTTGGGACGGCTTCAAAGTGACTGTAGTTTACATCAAAGACAGAACCGGAGAGAACGTGGAGGCAGCATGATGAAAATTCAGAACAATAGCAGCAACGGCGGTCGGGGGGGGGAAAGAGCCGCAGAGGCGCCGAGCCTCGTAAGTGATTCAAGCGCTGGAAGTTATTAGCGAGGGGTAACGAAAATCGAAAAAGATAGTTTCCACAAGGATACGGGGGGGGGGCAGCGGCGGTCCTGTTGTCAGAGCCGTCGGGCGAGAGATTCGGTGAGCCGGACATTGACAAGCTCGAGTGGCGTTAAGTTTCCAGGTCGCAGCTTCCATTTCCCGTGCGCCTCGGCTTATGTCAGGTTGTTCGGTTCGTCTAAGCGGGTATGAGGCGGCCGTTTCATCTTCAAGGATCAAAGTATAAAAAGGCCTATACATACAAGAACCTCTGAACATCTGCTCCTGCACAGCTGCCTGCCAAACAGCTCCTCGCTGCGTATGGTGTGATATTGGTGTCAGAGGACCAGTGGGAGAGCACGAGGAATGAAATTACTGTTACATTCAAGGCTCCGGACTAACTTTTTTCTGTCAGTGTCCTTGAACAGTCCTGTAAAAAAACAACTTTTACCATCCGAAGTAAATCTGACCTGAATGGCCTCATCAGCCATTTTAAACCAGTTTTATAAGAGTATATTTCACAGCCTCTCGTAGCTCATCGCCTCACTGTTTAACCTTTCATTTTAGAGCATTTGCGAATTCAAGTTATTTAACACGCTGGACATAAATTCGCTGCAGCTTATCTCGCCCTCTGTTTTGATGACAGCTTCACGACAATTGTATCGCAGAGGAGCGAATGACTTCAGCCCGACTTCTCACACAGACGTGTCCCGATAGCAAGTGTGTGTGTGTGTGTGTGTGTGTGTGTGTGTGTGGAGGGAGCGGTCGGGTTTACAAGCCTGCGTCAACTGGCTCGTCCGTTTGGATCAAACCGCAGTGGGAGTCCAACATCACTCATCACTGAATAAACATTGTATTACAACATTTCAGCCGCAGCTGTGAGAATCTGCAGGCGTCATCACATCGTCGCCTGTTGGGACACGTTATGAAGCCGTGTCGCGAATGCAGCCGAACGAGTTTGTTTAGAGATACCCTCAGAGTCGAACTTTTCCAAGCGAGCGGTGCGTTCAGATTAGGCGTGCTTCCTGCCTGAACCACCTCCGATCTTTCATTTCGCCGGCTCCCATTTCCTCCGCTGTTCTGCTGAGCTGTATTCATGAGTTTAGTCTCATTTGCTGGGCCGTAACAGGCGTCTGGGTTCAGATGCGTCCCGCAGTATCAGTCTTAAATCACAAATCATCCCACCAAAGGCAGGCCTTGCCCTCACCAAATGCCTATTGCAGTGTAATGCAGTCTCAGTGGTAAACGGCCTCAAGGGGGGGCAGTAGTTAAATTGCAGGAGGACTGGGACTCCCCCTTGCTCCGACTGTGATGAAGATGGAAGGCGCCTAAATTGTTAAGGGAGGCCGCAAGCGATGTGGAAGTCAAGGATCAGAGCAGAGCTGATGGTCCAGTCGAAGGGGGCAAAAAAAAAGAGCAGAGCTGCTGCCCAGTAGGGTTGCAAAAGTCTGAGCATTAGGCACCAGCTCCTTCGCTGCTCTGTTGCTCGCTCCAGCTCGCTGCCGTGGCCTTGCCAGGTTTGTAATGACTGCCTCGCTGCTGAGGTGCTTGCGTCAGCAGTTTGGAATGGCTCTCGTTCTGCGTGCATGCGACCGCTGAAAGCTCTCCTGCACTGACACCGGGGGAAAATGAAAAATATGCTGGATGAGGCCCACTCGACGGTCACAATTGCTGCACCACAAGTGTACTCCTGCAGCAATTTGTCAGAGACATTACAGGAAACGGCTTCACAAAAGTGCAAGTGTTGGAGGTTGTTAAGTGGTCGATTTTACAGGAGGCTGGTGTCATTCTGCACAGACATGTGGCACTTGGTTGGTACTTTTCACAAAGAATTTAGCTTCAAATGTGTCGTCTAAAGCTATTCTGGGAAGTGTTTTAACTCAGTCATATTATTATAGGCAAATGTGTTTTTTCGCTGAAACAGTTTTTAAACCAAACAAAATATGTTAAAACACCTGCACTAATGTATTTAGGGGGAGCAACAAGCTTTAAACACAATATTGACATATTATCCCATTCTACAGTTGATATGGCTAATACGTTAGCACTAGCTTAGGTTTGGGGTTGTGTCTCTTGTTGTGTTCCCTCTCATTATAGCCTGGGCCGCTAAATGCTGTACCGAGTTCTCAACAAGGACACTTACAGAAGGCTTTTTTAAAAGTTTCCTCCTACAGGTAGCGCGTGGTCAGCCTGACGCACCATATCGTTAGGACCATCTGTCAATTATCATCTGTCACAAGCTTACTTCAGCCAATCAGATCAAGAGTAGGAGAACGCTACTACCATCAACGTTTTACCAAAGTCATTGGAGAAAAAAGCAGAAAAATCTTTTCCAACAAGAAAAAGTTTGATTCTTTGCACTTTTTCCAATGAAATATGCTTTCTAATTCTGATATGAATGATGCTGTAACAGCTAGCTAACCACTTGACGAGCCGCCATTGTTGCTTTCAGACAAACGGTCCCTTCTCTCACCTGTAGCTGCCTCCTGCTGCTCCCAGTTGGTTCAACCACTGTCCACTTGTGCCTAGCTTGAAGCCTGGCTAGGTGGATTTGGGAGATCAGCTAATGTTAGCATGCTAACCAGCTAGCCTCTGCTCATCCTGTCTCGCACCACTTTGGACATCGAGCTTCTGACAGAACCGCTAGCTGCACAGCTAACTAGCAAATGGCATCTTAAGTTATTAGCACTTTGCAGTTACTCTGGTGATACACTGCCCCCTATTAATTTGGAATATCATGAGTGGCCAGTTCTTCGGTTTTTTACCTTCTTAAGGTTCTTGTTTTACACGCAAAGGGAGTTTTGTCTGAAATGCTTTACAGAGTTCCTTGCACCCAACATCGTTATCTGTTTTTTCTTTTAGGGATGGACAGGAAACACTATTAGCGCCCCCCTGCGGTGTAGAGGAATGAGGGCCTCTGGATGAAGGCAATGGAGCTGAAAGTGTGGGTGGACGGAGTGCAGCGCATCGTGTGCGGGGTCACAGAGTTCACCACATGCCAGGAGGTGGTCATCGCTTTGGCTCAAGCCATCGGTAAGCTCAAAACTACTTGGTACAATATGATAAAACAGCGTCATCTCTTGTGCTTCGAGGTAGTATCCTAGAAAAATGTCCAATATTAAAAGGAATATGGGCAAAAAAGTGAACAAGTATTGGTTATATGATGAGTAATTCACAGCCCAAAATAAACACTGAAATAAAGTCTGTGGAAATCCAAGTGGCCAGCCAATAATGTGGGATGAAATCCTCTTCATCTGGCTCCTGTGCTGAAAAACTTCAACTAAAGTGGTGTAAAGGATATTTTGTCCAACAGAAATCCCTGTGGGGGATTTTCCGTGATGTTGGTTGGTTCCAGTATTGGCCAGGCAGGTTGTCAGACGTAGTGGAGATGATAAATTGCAGTAAAATGAAAAGTGACTAGAGGGCACAAAGAGATTTTCACCATAAATAGGCTGCACAGAACAAGATGAGTCATGCTGCAGACTTTGGTTTATTGACGTGGTGTACGACTGCAGAGGAATAAGTTGACGCTCCGTCTCTGTTGGTCATTGCATGGATTTAAATGTACATAGAGATCTTAGTGAATGCAGGACAATCAATAGGATTTCTTCCAATTGAGTGATCTGTTTTTTTTTTTTCTTTTTAAATGGACAGATGTACACAGAGATTTTTTTCTTAAAACACGCGTGTCTTTCAGGGTGACAGTGTAGCAGGAGTTACGGCGTCCACCGTCCTTTGTCCCCTCTGTGCCTTTTGTCCAGGCGAGGGCACTTTGATGTGAATGGCTGCAGTGATGAATGCACCTCTTTTACAAGGGCCCTTACTGTGAGGGTGAGGGTAGGATGGGGACTGTTCTACTCTTATCTTTATGTGTACAGACAAGAATGCAGACACACACACACACACACACACACACACACACACACAGAGAGCTGTGAACCATTTAGCGTCCTCTGTTTTCCCAGCACAATCACTTCTTGTTGAGTTGCATTTTCCCACTGCAAAGTTCTTTCACTGGCCATGCTGGTAAAGTTCTTCGAGACGACCAGTGCTGCTCAAGTGCTGGAGAAAGTTGTGAGAGAGACAACGAGTCTGTTCCGTCTTTCCTCTCGTAATAGCAACGCGCATTGAATCTATTATTTTTTTTTACGTTTTTGTAAGCATGCTCAGCTTCTTAGCACCATGATAAGATGCACAAATACTATAAAAATTGAACTGTGTCGACACGTTAAACGATCCACGTTGCATTTACAGGCCATAAATCTTGGTTTCATCTGCACAACAATGAAAGCGAATTGTGTTTGTGACTCTTGTGTAAGGGGGCTGAGGATAGATCCTTGGGGAACACCACAGGTCAGTCGGACCTCCCAGGAAGAGAACAATAACTTCTACAACAGAAAGTTTTATTGAACCAAAAAGATGAACTGGTCTAAGACAGTAGATCTCAAATCTTACCAAACTGACAACATTAGACCATTGGCTCTCAGCCTGCGGGTCAGGAAAGGAGTCAGGAGGTTTCTAGATATGTGTGGACCATCATCATGGACCAGTGATGTGGTTAAAATTGATTTTATTGTTTGTTTGTCGGAGTGAAAATGTGTGTCTACATGCGTTTTAATTGGACACACACACACACACACAAAAACCCATTCTTCTTTCATTTCAGCACTTTCAGGAGTTTGTTTGACTTGAAAGGGTTGAGAACCACTGAATTAGACCAAGGATCCCCTTTTGATAAGATTTCTTTTAAAATAAGTGACAAAAGTCAAACATTATGTTTTGGATTTAATTCTATTGAAAAGTAATTGTTCTCCATTTTGCTTTGAACCTCCTGGACCCCACCATGAGAACCACTACTCAAACCTATTTTTTAAGCATTTCATTGAAATTAAGTGATCAACTGCGTCCAAAGAAGTGCTGAAATCAATACATTTTATAACTATCTAACTTATAATGAGGGCAGTTTGAGGGATGTTGCAAAAGGCTCTTATATACAACACTGTCCCACAATATTAAGACATTCCTAGGCATAAAATATATAACATGAACATCAAAGTCTAACATCAATGCAAACTATCTGTAAAAGATTAGAGTCATGTCTGTGTCTGGAGGAGAACAGGCTGCTACTTGGACCACCTGTCTCCTCAACCTCCCCTCAGGACTTTATTCTGCGTTCCAGTCAAAGTCGAGGTCGGAATTTCCTACTTCCGACCTCCAAGCGTTCCAGGTGCACAACGCCAAAAGGTAACAAAAGACCTTGGCTGGCAAGTGAACACACAACTGATTTTACATCACTTTTACCCTTGGAAACGGATCAAAATAATCCATTAACTCGCCTACATGTAATACAAACACTGTTGTCTAAGTAGTACTTCTGAACTTTAGTGGCATTTCAGTGTACATTTTCTGGTAAGAGTTCGGAAATGTTCAAGTTCTGAAAAGTGTGGAAAGTGGCATTAATGTAGGGATGATACAGAAGACAGAGCAGGAGTTTGAGATGGTTCACAGTGTCCTTTAAAGTGCACTCACCAACAGCCCACAAAAATAAATTGGCAAGGAAAGATAGTGCACAGGAAGGAATCTGAAGTCAGGATGCATCTGGAGAATGTCATGTTCTGTAGCTGCAAAGAAAGAGTATTAAAGCCCGTCATCATTCTTATCTAAATAAGAATCAAATTTAAGTTTTGAAGAAAGAAAGAAAGCGTCCTTGGTTTTTATTTATATAGAATGAAACTGTCAACAAACTCAACTTCTGCTTCATCAGGACTGTCTGTGTTGTCCACTGAACAAAAAGATAACAAAACAAAGTGACCCCACAGCTGTCATCACATTCAGATGTTGCTAAATCCTGATTGGTGCGTGAAAGTGCATGACGTCAGCTGTTTCAAAACAGAAAGAGGCTCACTGAGAAAAAAAATAGAAACAGAAGGCCTCTAATGTGAAACAGACAACTGTGTGATTTGCTGAACCCGCCACTCTGAGCTGATAATGTTCTCCGGCCACTTATCAAGTTCTTTATCTTGCCCCAGGACGCACCGGCAGGTACACTTTGATCGAGAAATGGCGCGACACGGAACGCCACCTGGCGCCCAACGAGAACCCTGTGGTGTCCCTCAACAAGTGGGGTCAGTATGCCAGCGACGTCCAGCTCATCCTCCAGCGAACTGGCCCCTCCGTCAGCGAGCGGCCCACCTCTGACGGGCAGGCTCGCGTCCCGGAGCGCGGCCTCTACCGGCAGAGCCTGCCGCCTCTGGCCAAGCTCCGCCCGTCAGGGGCAGACCGCTCGCTCAAAAGAAGGGAGCCCAAACGCAAGTCCCTGACGTTCACCGGAGGGGCCAAGGGTCTGCGGGACATATTCGGGAAAAGCAGAGATGCTGAAGGTAGTGTGCCGGTTTTACTGGCCTCCCTCATCCCTCCCTCCCTCCCTTCCTTTATGCTTTTACTTGTCAACAATCCAATCACTGTCCTTTCATCTCCTACTCATTTATCCAGCCAAACAGGCCCAGCAGCGTGGTGTGAGCCTCAACCTGCGAAGGGTTGGAGGTGTTGGAGTAGCATCTGCACCTGGGAGTCCGGCCAGAGACCTGGGCCGGCTTGTGCAGCTGCAGAGAGACAAACTCCAGGCCCTGGAGAGCCGTCTTCTGGGCTGCGAGGCCGAGCTGAGAGACTGGGATGAGTCCGCCGGCGAGGCCACCGAAGTGAGTACAAATCAGCCGCCAGCTGCCAGTGAAAGATCCCTAACACCTGCACTCTTTTCCCCCACGTCTGTAAATATATTCAGGTTAACGCTGCCTGTCACATCTCGACATCGTCTCTTCTTTACCACGTTTTGTTTAATAAGCGTTTCCATTGTTCAAGTTGAGCCATTTTCCACTCGCCAGGGCGGAAACCTGGAGGAGGAGCTGCTGCTTCTGGAGCAGCAGGCGAGGAGGAACGACGCAGAGATGGAGGAGGAGGAGTTCTGGCAGAACGAGCTGCAGATCGAGCAGGACAGCGAGCGGCAGCTCCGGCAGCAGCTAGCCGAGCTGCAGGGCTGCGTGCGCGAGTGCGAGGCCAAGCTTTCAGAGTACTTATCGCGCATACAGGTGAGCTCGGCATTGGAGAAGCTACCTGATTCCACTGGATGCTGTGATGTAAACAGCGTTAAAACGTGTTTGTGAAATGTCACCGTGGGTTTTCACCTGCAAAAACAGTGCAAATCAGTGTGTGAAACTGAATTATATCTGGGTTTCTGTGAAGATTATGTTCATGCCAGTGTTTCTTTTCCATATTATTTACTGTCTGTAATGTCACGTAGAGCATGGAGGTAGGCCTGGAGCAGGAGCGGCTGCAGCAGGAGGCCGAGCTCAACCAGAACAATGAAGAGGAGGTACAACAGCACACAAACAGAGAGGACCGTAGTCTGTCCAACTACTGAGATGAAACCCTGTCTCTTCAGAGATGCCAAGAATTGTTTCAAATTCATCAAAAATAATCCACAAATTAGATGAAATTGGGAGAGAGCAGGGACAATTAAGAGATTATTATAGTGTATATATTGATTTTTAGGAAAATCCTGCAGTGCATACATTTTAAGTCATTTTTTTTGCAGAATCATCATCAGAAAATGTCTTTCTTCACACATGAAGAAAGAGCTAGAAGTCTGAAAGCCACGCGGAGTATTCAGTACAGTAAAGAGCAGAAAATGTGTCATCTAAAATCTTTTCTCATTCACTGTTTGATTAAAAAACAAATCTGTGCTTTGTGCCAACTTAGCAGATGTTAGCAGGCTAAACCGAGACAAATGGAATGAAAAGCTACAAAGTGGTCTCACACGTGGCCAAATTTGCAAATCTGCATTGTTTTTCCCAGCAAAAGAAGCTCATTAAAGCGCGAGAGTCCCCCTACGTCTTTTATATACTGAGGATTAGTTTCTCAAGCCCATCGCAAGTTTGTGATGAGCGTTGGCGGCCTTTCCACACTTCCACTCTGCCTTTCAGGTGCAAACACAGCTGGAGAAAGTGCGGGCTGAGCTGGAAATGCAGAGCCAACACACGGCGCGGCTGGAGAGCAGCTGCAGGGCGTTGGAACGCTCACTTGGCCAGTCGAGCAAGAGATTACAGGTCAGCACAGATCCTACTGTTCACCATCATCATTCTGCGTTTGTTTTGAACACCATCGCCTCTAAATCATGAGGAAATGAAAGCACCCAGGGTGCGTTCCCCCCGTACGTGTTGAAGGGAATCTTATTTTAGGAAATGTTTGAAGAAGTGCTCATTAAAAAGTTAGCTAACTTTGGCGCTGCAGCGTTTGAAGAAAAAAAAAAAAAGCCAGCCTACTGCACACAGGTGGAACCGTCGAAATCTAAGCTCATTAAAGTTGTGGGCAGTGAAGCAGAGATTAACCTCTGGATGTGCGGCGGATCCTCGGCTGCGTGCGTCCCGGTGTGAAGCGAAGTGCTCTGTGCGCAGGCGAGGTCCAGCAGGGTGTGGGAAGCATGAGGTAATGAAAAGGGGAAGGGAGGGAGGGTATTACAGCATTCTTCGCCTGATTAGAGAGGGGCCTGAATAAGAACACAATCCCTCGCCTGCAGTTGCGTAACCATCTGGGAGCTAACGCTTCTCTTTAGCTGTCTCATCTGGGTTGCGACTTCTGCAGAGATCCTGAGGACAACTTCACAGTTTTTTTTGTTTATCATGCGCATGCCACCGGTGGAGGACGTACTCAGATCCTTTATTTACAGTTTCCATATTGTAGGACGTGAGATTTCCATGTGTTTTTTATTTGCAAAGGCTGGTCCAGGAGGTCAAATGCACGCAAGCCGCAAGTAGAGAACGGGTCCTTTTTAAACGAGCCGTCAGAACATCCACAAGGTTGTGATGTCACAGCTGTAGAGTCACAGTCCTCGGCCACGCTTCCGGTGAAGCAGCGGCCGCAAAAACAAGGCTGTCGAGTTGTACGGAAACGCGGTGGGTGGTGTCTGCTCAGGCCTATGAGAGTTGACCAATCAGAATAGACTGGGGGTTTTTTTTGCGGGAGAGGGTCTTTAAAGAGACAGTCACTAGGATGAATAGAGGCGCTGCAGCAATGGACAGTATGAGAAATAGTGTGTCCTTCTGACCATTAGGAGCATGATAACATTTTCCAGAATAAAAATATGAACCTGGAAATTAGCATGATCGACTGACCGATTAGTTGACTAATCCTTACTAAGATGTCAAATAAACCTTGTGTTGTAAAACAGTCAAATCTATCCCTCTGTTCTCAAGTGAAGTAACGCTAATTCAAATGTGTGCTTTAGTAAATGTACTTATTGCTTTCCTTCACTGGCACATTGAGTGTGTTACCGCACTGAGGAATTGATCTCGTCTGGTTTGTCGTCCTGTCTCAGGAGAAGGAGCAGGAGCTGGAGCAGCTGACGAAAGAGCTTCGACAGGTCAACCTGCAGCAGTTCATTCAGCAGACTGGCACCAAGGTCACCGTGCTGCCTGCTCAACCTGCAGGGGAACACTGCAACGGCACGTACACACACACGCACACACACACACACAACGTATATAGACTCCACGGCTTGCCACGTCACCATCACCTTGTCAAAAGCTGTCACCGCATTCTGACAGAGGTGCTCTACACACAGTCTTGTCCTCACATGTGTGTGTACACAGTGCCACCTTGTGGTCACCCTGACAACGACAGGTTAGACTGCAAGACTTGAGCTGCTGAGGCGAGGCTGTTATGCCATAACAGCTTAAGTCTGTAACCCCATTACATGGACCAAATCACCAGCAGCCCCCCAAAAAATGCTGCAAGAGTTTCACAGTAAGTCAGGAGGAAAATCCCTGTTTTCATCCTCAGAATATAAAATCCCACTGAAGGTTTCGGGGCGGACTCTTTCTCATTTCTCTCCCGGTTCAGTTTTGCATCCTTGCATGTACTATAGTGGCAAACTGTTTTTGTTTATCACACGTTTTACTATCAAACATTTGCAAGTTATAATCAAAAACTATCTCTGTAACTGACCCTAGAGCAGTAGATTAAGTTGTGTCCCTCGTCCTTGATGTCTGGCTTCTTTTCTTTGTCGCCTTGCTCACTACAGAAGTGGAGTCTGGCTCTCTGAAACGACTCGGCTCCTCTCGGCTCTTACCCAGCGACCTTCGCACCCTTCAGAGCAAAGTGTCCTCCAGCCTCAACCCAGAAGGCATCTACGTCTGACCCCAAACTGCGTCCTGGAGACATTTTTCCGAGCAGCCGGGAGCTCTGATGTTACCAGGACTCGAGAATCGACTCCCCGAACTGCTGGAACGCTCTTGAGCGAGGTACTGAAACGAAGCAGTTCTGGGAACAGTCTACTGTGGAGGACGGTGGCAAAAAACATTGCAAGGAGGATCATTCAAAAAGAAAATATAAATCACAAGACTTACATATGTTGGACATCTTTCCCGCACCGCTTCCTCTTCCATCGGGTCGAGACTCAAACTGATGTCAGTATCCATTTGCAAACTAACATTTGATCTACTCTCAGTCAACAAAAGATCAATCCTCTCAGAAAAAACAATGAAAAACTAGAAACCAGCAGATATATATATATTATATCGGTATATTTGTTGACTGAGGAGACTTTAGACAGACTTCATTTCTACGTAGTAAATCACGAACTGAAGAGAACTTCAGGATGCAAAGTTTGGACTCATGTTAAACGTCATCCATGCACGACGCCACACCTGTGCTATAACCACAGCCATATCTGATTGCCTTACTCTGACGCCTGGAAAACCAGACGTCAATAAGTTTAATGTCAAAAACAGAACTCAAGGTAGCTACCGAACTATGCGCCATATGATGAGAAAAATAAAAATACGAGCACCGATTCAGGTGATACCAAGTTATGATGTCAGAACACTGTAAAAAAGAAAAGACAAAGGAAAAGAAAACTCAATTTCAAGGCGACTACATGTTTGATACTCAAATTTTACGTTGTCTTAAAAGTTTCTGCAGTGTGGAACTCAACACTGGCTCTTTTTCTTTCACACAGGTTTGAATTTGCTGTCACAGTTTTTGACCAGAAGTATAATTTCTTTGCTGCGTTTGATAACACTGTAAAAAAAAATCTTTCTCCCGTAGTTTAAAGCAAAACAACTCGAAGTGAACGATTTAGAGAAGATCGTCATCAGCTGCCGGACGTTTGCGGTGAAGCAGTGGCTGTCTGCTCGGTGTCGCTGCAGGGGCCATTAATCTTCTTCTTTTGTTTCAGCCGAACGCTTCCTTCTAAAAACGTCTGAAATGTGAACGGAGCGATGAGTGATAACCGAGGCCTTTGAGCCTGCAGAGTGAATCCCCTCAGCCTGGAAAATTTTTTTTTGCCAACAATGACTTTCATCCCCCCCGTCTGACCACCAGGTGGCAACAAATCATACAACATCCACACAGGTGAAAAGTTAACTTGTGTGAAAGTTGCTCCCGGTCTGATGTTATCCGTCTTTATCCATTTTCAAGGGTCACGTCTTGTTTTGTGAGAGAGCCTCAGCTCGTGAGCTTTCAGCGAGCCGCTTGGATTGTTTTGGCAAAGTGTTTGACATGTTTTCACTGTGTTCATTAAGCAGGGACAGCATCACACCCACATAACATTTCAGTGAACTAAAGATGTCTCATATGAACCAAAGCAAGTGTGGAAAACATTAATAGTTAGATGAATGTATTTTATTTTTTATATGTATGCAACTTATACCCATGAGATGCTCAAACTGGAGTCGAAACAGCAGCCGCTTATATTTCTCTTGTCGTTAGGAGCCAAATGGTTGAGCTCCGAAGTTTTACAGGAAGTGAAGGGATTGATAGAGAGGAAGATGACAGCAAAGCTAAAACAGGTAGAGTGCATACCTCCGCCAAGCCCAACGGCCCCCTCTTCAATTCAATCAAGCCGACTCCAGTATCAAATAAAACATGCGTATATCCGCTCAATTTGAGTTTTTATATGGATCAGAATCAAATTGTACTCACTCAATTTTTGTCATCAAGATTCATGAGATATTTATAAAGATGTCAAAAAGGGCTCACAATCTTAAAGAAAGTGAGGACACATTTCCTGGATCTGTCCTTTTACCTTGATTCCCACCAAAGTTAATGGGGGTCTGTTGTGGACCGAGAGCCAGACTCCATCCACGATTTATGGAAATCCATTCATCAGTATTCAGTAGTCGGTATACGAAAACGCATCCTCGTCGGCGGATGTAACAACGCAACTACAATTCCACAAAAGTCTGCTTGTTACTGAGCTAATCCGTTTGCAGTTGATTGTTTCTCAACGCTGGATAAAAAGGAGATCTCTCTCTGGGTTTGTGGGATTAAACCCGACGCAAGAGAATATAACACGCTGTCGATGCTGAAATGATGTCGAAGACTGTGGCGGACAAGTTGCATCACCAGTCCACGCACACGCGTTTTAAGTTACGAGTTGTTTTTGTTGCTTTGAATCTGTACTCTTGTTTCAGTTTCAGCTCCTTAATTCGTCGTTCTACAAAGCAGTGCTGTACAACAAAATGCAAGGCCGTAGTCCCTTTATGCTCCACAGGAAAAACAATTGTTATCGTGGCGTTCAGAGGATTATTTAAGGAGAATCTAAGCCTGAAGAAAAAGAAGCTGCTTCTTAGTCCGGCGGCACGTCAGCGGATACTCCTGTATCTCTTGCCAGGCGGCAGCAGGATGAACAGACTGGTTGGGATGGACGTTTATGCAACTTCAGCTCTGATACAAACCGTGCACAGATTTTGGTTGTAGAAAGTCATCGAGTACATTTTAAGTATTGTCTTTAAGAACAAATGTAGGTGAATCCCATTGAGTGCTGCTTTATTCAATGGGAAATACTCGACTTCTCTCCACTACTCTGCAACATTAAAGTGACACGTTCTGTCCGTAATCCGATAGCAAACAGTGATTTTTCTCTGACGTGCCATGTACTGTCGGAGCTTAAATCACATTTGTTAACGCTTTTAATGCACGACTTGTATTTCTACACCCTGGTATTCCTTCTTTTACCTGCGTCCGGCTGCCACCGGCACGTTTTTGCGAATGCATTCTCGTCTTTTTCTGCGTCTATAAATCTCATCCAACCATCCCCACACATACAGTACAATTTCTCATGCACAGTTTGCTATTTTCACACATGAACAACCACAAGCCTCGAAGTGATTCCTGAGCATCGCATCACGCGCTCGACATCTCATTGCCCCTTATTTGATCCCGTAAGCAGCGAGCTCGCGTTTGCACGGCAACAAAGAGAGCTCCTCCCCTCCGAGCGCGAAGCGGCTTCGCCTCGTCGTTGGCTCCGCGGCGCGAAAGACCCCCGGAGGAACGCGCGTCACAACTTCACAGCGAACTGTTCTCTGAAACTGTAACTGAAGTTTTTTTTTTTTTTCTTTTTAAACCCCCCCCCGTCTTAGTATGCAGTGGGATCATCATGGTAACAACTTCAGCTGTGACACGGAGCCTGCGGCCCACTAATAAAGGGATCGCAGCTCTCGTTGACTGAAGGTTTCCAATAATGGCATGCCTTACTGAAAAAAATGAATAAATGTAAATAACGTCTACATATCACATCGGTCTCTAGACTGTTTTTAAAGTAGATTGAAGTCTTGACATATGCAGAGTGCTCGATAGGTTAGGTTTTAACGCTGCCGCTCGATAGGCAGCTCCGCGTGCATGCAATAACGTGTGGATCGGTTTATTTGGGCTCCCAATTAGTGGCTAACAATTCATCTGTGGTTCATTTTATTTTGGGTTTTGCCGTGTCCCTTTTCGCCTTGCTGACATTTACACAGATGGAGATTTTGAGCTTCGCTAAAGAGCAGGCAGACAGTTATACTGGCAGAAAAAAAAACAGAAAAAAAAAAATGGCAAAACTTGCACATCGTTTTCTCGCCTGCTCGTCTTAATTCTGGCAGGGAAAACGTTAATGGATGTAAAATAGATCCGCGTCGCATCGAAAACATGCGAACAAGTTTACCGACACCGCTGCTCGTGTCTTTTTTTCCCGCCTCCCGCATCGAGACGTTGCCAATAATTGGTTTCTGTTGTGCCATCAGTGGTGCTTTTTCGATAAAAGTGCATATAGAAAAATGTGACGAAGGAGCCATTATGGAAACAGCCATCAAGTGGTTTTTTGTCGAATGCTATTTTTTTTTTTTTATCAGAAAACGCTGCAGCTCAGGGATATTTCAAGACACAGAATTACCCCCGACAAGAATGGGCAGAAAGTAATTATGGATAAACGCTGTTCATGATGTCTCAAGCCACTTGACAAGTTAAACTGTGTATTTGCTCTCACGGGGACTCGAGCAGCTGTTTGACAGGTGTAACATGTGGCGTCGGCTCCTCGATACAACAGGAGAAAATGTAACTGAGGTGACGATTTGGCTCTGAGAGACAAAGCTTTACATGAAGATAAAGTGTTTCTCTCGCAACTGGGTACACCGCAGTGTACGCTGAAACACGTGAACGCTTCGCCATGAACATCCTGCTGTCTAGATGACCTGCGCTTGGCTTACATCACTGACTTTGCACTAACCCGACATTTAGACGAAGTTATTGTACACGGTATTATGAATGTTATGATTTTTGTATCGTTTTACTTACAAGTTCACCTCCTGTATTTTTTTTAGCCTCCAGAATTTAACAAATCTTTCCTTGTGTGGGTCATCAATTAGCCACTACAGTATGTATGAAAGATATTGGAAATCAAATTCAAGAACAATGTAAAATATTATAAATAAATGAATAAAATATATTTAAAAAAAACATGCCAGAAAAGAATAAACTGCTATAAAGTGCTTAATCGTGTGTCTTTTGTGTTATTTGTGATTGCATTTTTGTATTTCTCAGAAAGGAAACAAAGGCCTGATTGGCTAGAAAACATGACCTGAGCAGGTAAAAACATGCTGTTGGGTCCCTTTCTAGCTAACAAAAGTGATTAAATAATCTACTAGGAATTCATTCAGTTTGTTTTCTGTTGATTCTCGTAACCTGTTGATAAAAGCGGTACGACTGCCTCGTGTTGTAAAGACCTTGATCTGTGTGGCTGGTGCATTCATTCGCTTTGGAAGCGAGTGAAAGAAACTTTCAATATGTTTTTGATACTACTTGGATAGTTTTGAAAACAGTTTCCAGGGTGCAAAGGCCGAAGTGATGAGTGAATGTATCTATCTGTGGGTGTGTAAGATTTCCAACCATAAAACTACTACTAATACTGGTGAAACTGAGTAAACTCTGCGTTATGGTTCATACTCATTCATGTATCCTACAGCTTACAAGAGTCTGTTGCTCCATAACAGCCAATTTTGCTGAGCTGAAGCTAAAATGATCAACGTCTCTTAGAAATGTTAACTTGGTAGCAAGGCTAGCGTAACATTTAGCTGTTAGCTACTGATGCTACACCTTTTCAAAATGTTCTAGTAGTTTCAGAAAGAAGTTGACAGAAGCTGCTAGTTTGTAGCCAATGAGCCTCAAGTTTGTCGGCTGAAACGGCAACTGTTGCTATCAGTTGTTATCAGCGGTTGCTAGGCAGCGAATTAAGCTAACATTACATCACGTTTTCACTGAAAATGCAGTTTGACTGACTTTTGAATTGTTTTAAAATGAGAACCACGTAAAGGGGTCTTGTTACTCTCGTTAGCATTAGAAAAAAAAAGACATTTTAAGATAATGCTATCATTCTAACTAGCTACGTAGCTTAGGCCTACATACTTAGGCATCCAAAACTTAACTTTATGCCTCATTGTTCGTGTTTTCAATCTATGTTTAGCCTCAGACATCGCAAGTTAGAATAATTTCAGGGTGAGTGCTAACCAGTGTGTTTTGCAAACTTCACTGCCGTTAAATAATAATGTATGAAATCTCCCTAACATGGATATAATTGACTACTGCATGTACTTAGCTATTTAGCTTGACATGCTAACCTTTGCAGCTAACATTACAGCTGACAAAAGCAGGTTAAACCATTTTTCTTTTTATATATATAAAAAAAAAAGGAACCACCAATGAAGCCTTGATTATGAAGCATGGCCCTTAATACCGCCCCACGGCAACATGTGAGGGGTCTAGCAAACTCTCAGCCAACAAAACCCACGTGGCTTGCAGTAAACCTGGGGCTTTTGGAGTTTTAACCAGACAGGAAAAGAATGAGATGAAAAAGAATAATGTGTGTGGCTGACAGCTCTGTAGTCCCCCTAAAATCTAAATGCTTGTCACCGATCCAAACACCGGTAATATTTATGTTGCGAATGTCAGTGAAACTCATCCTTCAACAGAAAGATGCATTTTATTTCTTTTTGCGTTGGCAAAACTGGCACTCGTACCACAGCAGAGAGACGCTGCTGCTGCTGCTGCTGAAGAAGAAGAAGGCGGAGGGTGAGGGTGACTTTTGCAGTTTGCCTAAACGAGATCAGATAAAAGCACGGATGACCTTCTTCTAAATCTGCCAAGGATAAAAACAACTTAATTTTTAATATGTTTCTGAGTTACCGGGGGAGTCTCGGCTGCCTCTCCGCCGGCACTCCAGAAGTCAAGGAACTATCAGAATCACTCCGAGCTCTTTGGCCGGCGGGCTGGCTTTGTGTTGAAAGAAGGACAGACCTCAAGATCGAGCGGCATAAAAAAGTTTCTCCCCATTTCAGATTTATTTTCAACTTTTGATACTTTACAGAGTGGGAAGAACTTTGGTTATCACACCAGGCGCTCTGGTGGGAAAAGTCATTTGTCCCTCAGTCTGTCCCCAGTGAATTACTGCTCTAATACTTCAAATGGAGCTCAACAGCAGGGTCAGAGGGGCTCTTATTACATCTGTGACCCTCTCACACCAGACGACGCTTGAAGATCTGTAGCCTTAAATGCTGTTAACTTCATCCAACGTGTTTTTTTTGTTTTTTTTAACCTGTTGTTTTCTCCTGCCATCATTACATTTAATAGTTTGCTATTTTTAGCAGGCAGTAAGTGACAGCGGCTCTCAGCATGGAGGCACCAGCCAGGCCTCAAGCCATTAAAAAAAAACTACAGTAATATTCAGTTTAAAATGTCACTTTTTCTAAATCAGTGTGCTGTTTTGAAAGGGGAGGTGATGGAATTGCATATTGAAACTGTTGGATAAAGCTTCGCACTGAAGCCCTGCAAATTGCAGCGTGAATATTTTGTACAGTTAGAATATTCACCAGAAACTACGCATGATCAATGTCTTGTTTCAATGCCTGCGTACCCAAAACATACTTATAATGCTTTTGTCCTGATGGTTGTCATTGCTTCAGCTGATAATGATCTGTCAGAACATAAAAGCTGTTGCAGGTTGTTTTCTGACATCAGTTTTGATCGTCAGGCGGATGCGACACTGGCAAGAGAAATATCCCAGATACAAATATGTTGAAACTCTATACTAGAAAGACTGTGATTTGGTTTCCATCGCTGCTAACAGTCCAGTAGTTTCACCCTTAATAATGTTGAACGCCGTGTTGAACAGTGGTCTCTTGCTTGGTGGCCATCTCGCCCAAGCTGTCACACCCCCCTGACATGAAAATCAGGTCGTACGCATGAAATCTGAACATTATATGACACATTATTCATATGGAATTGGACAAAATGAACATATCCGTGCTTTGCAGAAACGTACCAAGCCCACATTTAATTCTGGTGGCTGGGCTGGACATTGGACACCAAACTAAGAATACATTTTTGTACTGTTTTTACTGCTTGTCACACTTTTCAGATAAATGATATCACAGCTAATTTCCAATTGTTTCCTAGATATCGATCTTTTGGCGTTGAACCACCATTTTCTCATCACCATCATGTTGCTGCTGTTTACATTCTACGTGTTTATATGTACTTTCTATATAAATGACTGTATATATGTTGCGTAATCTGTGTAGCATGAGAGTTTATGAACTTCCATTTTATTATGCGACCTTGTGTTATATAATGACGAATAAATTACCTCATAACCTGTAATAACTGCCCTATTTCCTACACTTTTATGTCTTTTTACCCTGTAATGTTACAAATTTGATATAATCTTAGTAATACTTCAATTAAAAACATCTCAGTCTTTACATCTTTGATCCCTAGCATCTTGTCTACTGTTCTTATATCTACATTTTTCATTGTACGTTCACAGGCAGTAAATAAATGACCTAATTAGCAGGCTGTAATCTAAAATGTTACCAAATGTCAGTAAAGATGGTTTCCTAAATGAACCAAAAATCAGAGGAAGAGCCCGATTATGTCTGTTTATCGGCTGCTTCGCTTCCCAAATGTTTGTTAGGTGAGAACTTATCTGCGATTCATCCAAACAAATCTACTTCCCCTCGAAGCTATATATCGGCTTCTTTTTCTCTATCCCGAGCTTTGCTGATTCAATCACACAGCCGTCCCAAAGCTTGCGTCAACAACATCAAAGTAGTTTTGATTTTTATCAGAAGAAAATCTGTGTGATGCTGCGGTGTGACAAGTCTTTTGTGGGAAAGAAACCGGCTGGATGGAGATCAGAGATTTTCTACCAGCTGCGAGTTATGCGAGGCGCAGTGTGATGAGGATGAGTAATGGTGTTACACTTATGAAGCCTATTAGTTAACCTCATTCTGTGAATTATGAAGCAAATATTGCACCTTGGATGGATTAAGCTATTGTGTTTAGGATGAATTATAGTTGGGCCGGAAGATTGATTAGACTATATTGTGTGTGCGTGTTCAAATCTAGGTGTGTGTGTGTGAGTGTGTATGTGTGGATATTTGCACAAGCCATGGCTGATGCTGTCATTAAATAGCCCCTTGGCCCCTCTCCTGAATTTGTTTATTCTGCACTGGGCATGGGAGTAGGTGGCAAACAGATGGGCATCCATGAATTATGGAAATTATGGGCTTTGATTAACCACCACACACTCTGCTGGATAAAAGTAACTCCGGGGTTGCCAAGTTATGCGCTGCACTGGGCTGTGCCGCCAGTCAGTCGGTAGCGGGATGGACCTGATGCTTGATTGATGTTGTTTACTGTTCAATCTCCAAAAAACTCAGAACATAAACGGCTTTATTTTTCATGTACTTCCTGCGCAGTTCCTGTCTGTGTCAGATTTACTTCCTTCACTTTTTGGTAGAACTGATGATTATTTATGTAATAGTTTTGCATAAATTAAACATTTTATTACCTGTCTTGTCGAAAGTTACAAGATACCACTTTCATGTTGGTGCATTACTTATGAAGCTACAGTGGGCAGACTTTTAGCTTATCGTAGCATGAAGACTTGGCTAGCAGCTAGCTTTACTCTTTCCAAACTAAAATAAAATCTGCCCAGCAACTCATTCATTAGTCATTCATTAGTGACCGACATTTTTTATTTGCTAATGTTTTAACAACAGCACACGGCCATTTTAAAGTAGAATTGGAATGTAGTTTAGCCAAGGCTACTCAAAACTAGCATATTAAAAGCTAAATATTATATAGCACAGTGGGCTACATATAAGCTGATGAGCCAACAGCTACTTAGCTTAGCCAAGCATGAGGCTAAATGGCTAACCGGGCTCTGCAGACGCAACAGAATCATACGTAAACCCTGTAAAAAAAACAAAAAAAACAACAACATATCCTCTCATTTTTACACTTAAGTTTTACAAACCAGATGTTTTTATCACTAAATTAAGACATTTAGAGATCCAGTCTGGCCATTTTGCCAGGATTTTCACGCTAAGCTAAGTTGACTAGCCGCTGGCTCAGGTCGTCAAGAGACAAACTCAAATGTTTCCAGAAATGTGAAAAAATGCATGTAAGTGGCTGTCCCCCACGTTTTACATTTACTGCTGGACCCCGCCTCACCATTTGTAGTTTTATTGCTCAGTGTTGATTACTAATGGTCAAATATCTTCAGCTTCAAAACTATATCCTTTGACAACAGAGATTTTGGCTTCCTGTTTCTCATTTTGCACCACAATCTACGCATTAAGGACGAGCGTTGGCAACCTGCGAACATATTCAGTCCGGTCGCGTGCCGCAGGATAATTAATCATGTCCATCATCATCATTTAATTCTTTTGGTCATATTAATCAAAGTCCTATTTTCTAAAGTGTTTAATCAAAGCGCTTTTATAAAAGTATTTGATTTGTTTGAAACAAGCACCAATTATCTCAGAACTGGCCTTGCAACTTGCCTGCAACCGACACCCCCATCACACACACACACACACACACACACACGCCACTGTCCCCATCTCTTCACTTTCATAAATGAAGAGAGACAGCCTTATCCCGGAACCAACACGGAAAAGCAATTAAAAAGGAATTAAGGGTGTGCAGGGAGAAATTGGATATGATATCCGACGTCTATTGTAAATGTCAACGTTATTACTGTGTTGTTGTTTCCCATTCCTTTGGCCGCCTTGCCCGTTTTCAGGAGTGACAGCCCATAGTCTGCTGGGCTTAATGAAGCCGTCTCCGCAGCCAGGGTCTTGGTATGGAAGGTGAAGAGTGCTGCTTATCCTCCTCTGCATGCAGCTCTCATTAAGATCAGTTTTGCGGGTGAATTGTAACAACCTCCACTTCTCTTCTGTCCTCGAGTTAATGTCTGTTAAACTTACTTAACTCGGCCGCCCTAATGCATGTGAACTGTCTCTGCGCTATAGGTTTGTCTAATTGTGTTGTCAGCTCAGCGTCGGGGAGATGATGATTGCATTTGGCATTAACTAATAGGGGCCCTTGATGAAAACAAAAGAAAACAAACACCCGTAAACAGAAATTTTATGCAACACGTTGACATTTTTGTTCTGCTAGAAAATGTCTAGTGGTCATGAGCTCCCGAGGTAACGGAAGAGATGTTTAGATCGCTGAAATTAAGGTTAAAATGTTGATTAAAATGAACAGTTCAAGAAAAAATATACCTTCGGAGTAAGCAAGCAGAGAGCTGAGAGAAGTCTAAAAAGCGTCGGCTAAAGGTCGTTGATAAATGGTTCAAATTAGCTGACAGTATCCATTAATCACTTGAAATTGTTATCCTAATATTGGTAGCTAAAAGTAATGAATTAATGGCCAAACTCAACCAATCTGACCCATTTGACTTTTGAATACGGAGGGTCAGCATTGATGACGGGGTACTTGACAGGTGCTCGGCGGCCTTTTCTTCGCTACCTGGTGGAAACATTAACCTATCTTGAGATATATATGAATCTATTTATGATTCCTCCAATGTAATACATACATTTTTATTAAAAAACCAACGAGAGCCCATCCCGGCTTTTCTTTTTCTTTTTATTCTACTTACTTTAATAAATTATCTATGATGGACAAACACACCGGTAAACATTAATCTGATGGACAGAAAAGTGACAAGTTGATTTGTCGAATGAAAATAAGCATTTAAATGATCATCAAGTGGACATGCACAAGGAGAATATGCCTTCCAAAGCCCAAGTGGAGTAGCAACATACTTGGTCAAAAATATATATATTTTTTTCTGTAAACCTGTTTAACCTTGTGACAAATACTGCAAAAGTTTTTTTAGTTCTTTAATATTATTGAAAGAGAAACTTCAGTGTCAGCACTGTAACTATTAAGGTGAAGGCAGTCAGCGCTTGCCTTAGCTAAAGATAATTTAATAACTTCCTCCAACCTGCTTCCTGTAATTAACAAATCTATTCTGATGCTCCAACATCTCAGCAACAGCCTATAAAGGCATTGGATTAATGTTTACATATATATGTTAATCACTTTGGTAAGTAGTGAGGGAGGTAAGGATTCCAAGTGTCTTTGCTCCGCTGTCTGAGGCAGTTTTAGCACCCACGAGTTTTTAATGTGGGAGGTGAAAGGTCGGGGTTGAGCTCACAGGGGTTCACTGTCCTGGCACAGTGAGAAAAATTGCTCCACCACTAATTACTTGATGTATGAGTGTTGGTAAATGCAGTAATTGGTGTAACACTACATAAATTATTCATCACAGCTGGCAAGAATCCAGAATCCGTGTCTAAGCAGAAGGACCGGTGGACATTTTCTTGCGTTTGACAAGTGAGAAGTCCTCATGAAATTCAGCCGGTGGATTATTCTCTTAAAAGTAAACCTACCTGGAAATGTAAGTTTGGAGACAGTGAAAAAGCAATTTCAGCTTCCACTCAGCCCTGCTGACTGCTGTCCGAGCTGTCAGTGAAAACAGAAGAACTGGCTCTGATAGGAGAGAGTGAAAGGAATTACTCCGGGATCTGGGATATCCAAGGTGAGCATGGTGGGCTGTATTACTGTAATATGTGACTGTCCTGTTTTATCACACTTTAATTTCCCCGAGGGACTTTTATTTTACACCTTGTCGCCTTGGCTTAAATGAATTGATATTCCCTTAAGGTGCTGCCTAAGATTCGGATTTCTTAGAAAATACATCCTGGGAGGGTTTTTTTTTTTTTTGCTGGATACTTTTTNNNNTTTTTTTTTTTCCAGGCCTGTGCTTCAAATTCATGCAGACATTCGCTCAGCGCAGCCACAGTCTAATGCTGTTGGCCACTGAGCAGCTCCAGTGGAGCGATCCGGGGTTTAAGTGGCTTCCTCAAGGGCACCACAGTGGTGTTTGTTGAGGGAGACCAGAGTGTTGCTCATTCATTTTCCACACCTCGACATCCCCGAGATTATCTGTCCTGAAATCTTACACGGCCAGTTCAAGTAAGAAGAACAATTCCTTTTCTCGAGCTCTGTGATTATACAAGACCAAGCAGACCTGCACGTGTGTGTGTGGTATGTGCGTGTATGTGTGTGTGTGTGTCTG
>CAEMYA010000083.1:5005469-5018054 GCA_903131615.1 Diplodus sargus
GGTGACATATTTTTTTTTTTTTTTACAAAACGGCAAACACACACTCGCCTCTCTGGCTTGATTTCCTTTGTCACCCCCTGAGTTTGAGGGAGTACAGCAGTGTGGGAGGAAAGAGAGTCAGGAGGGAGCAGGTCATAAGAAAAAGGGGGAGGAGTGAAAAGAGGAGGAGAAAAAGGAGGGAAGAGGAGGAGGGGGGGGCAGCATGGGAGAGATGTATGATAGTGAGAGGGGCTGAGACAGTGGCAGAGCGAGCCAGAGGCAGGGAGGAGGAGGAGGAGGAGGAGGCGGCGGCGAAGGAGCAGCTCTCCCATCCCGGAGAAGACAGAAGAAGAAGAAGAAGAAGAAGACGACGGGGGTGAAGTCGACAGTCCTGCCTCACCGGTGCATCCCAGCAGCTCCAGAAGTTAAAACCAAGACGTGCGCTGTGAGGTATGTTATGTCTCTCCTCTTTGTGCCTCTCCTCCTTTCATCTCCCGCCTCATCTTTTATCAGGAGTGTGTGTGTGGACCAGCAGCAGCAGCAGCAGGCAGTCAGGCGCTGGGGGTGTGTGAAGCAAAGGTGTGTGTGGTGTGTGTGTGTGTGTGTGTGTGTGTGTGTGTGTGTGTGTGTGTGTGTGTGTGTGTGCAAAGATCCTGCCAAGTATAAGGCTTTCAGCAGCAGGTTGCTCCGCGTGTGAGAGCAAAATGGGGTCTGACTTTATCCAAATGTCAGCAGCGATTCTGCTGAGATGTGGTTTGTCTCTGACATTTTGAAGACCGATAACATTTCACCGCAATCAAGATCATTCTCCGCGCAGTGTGTGACCCGAGGAGAGCTGATCGCCTCCAAAACTTGCCACACGTACTATTTCTCTTCATTTTCACTCACGGTCATTCAGAACAGAACAGAACACATATCACTAAACCTTTAAAAAAATGGTTTACTTGCATGTGCAGTTCTTCCTGAGGCTTGTAGGTGTGAGATTTTTGCACAAATGCCCCCTTTTTGCTTCACAAATCTGCTCATGTGATCTTCAAAATGTCTTGTGCCGTTCCTAAAGTGTGACTAAATGCAGTTTGCAGTGCAGCTACAGCCATTAAAATACACTTTAAAAATGTCCCAAAGAATTTTAAAAAAAGACCCATTTTATTTCCCAAACCTGGCTCTGCGGCTCACAGCCTGTTTTCTCTGACCCCGAGTCTCCCTGAGTATATGTGTCAACCACTCTCTTCATTAGTGCCATTAAGGATGCTCTAATGTTATCAGGCACATGTGCGGTATCGATCCGCCGGCCTGCTCCCACGGGGCCAATAGCCCCCCGACAGGCTCACAGTCTTAATTCTGAACCGCGCTCCCTTAACGTGCGGCAGATAGTGCTTCAGAGCAGAGCGGAGAATTTATTGAGTGGACTAGCGCAGGGACCGTCTTTGTGCAGATGTCATGATGTCATCCCAAACCGGACCCCTCTGATTCTTGGCTAGCAGAGGAGGGGGGGTAAAAAAAAAGGACTGAACGTTGGAGAGGAAGTGAAGTATCCTGTCATGACAGAGAGGAGACAGTAAAAGAGCGTGGTGATAATTTGGTGATGGAGTGTGATAATTAGGGTGATAAGTGAGGGCTTTTTTTTTTTTTTTTTTAAAGGCTTGTGATGTCATTTTTAACTGTGTGCCGAGCTTTTCACGTTAAATTGAACAACTGAGCAGAGCCTTTTTTCTTCTTCTGTATAACATGTGATGTCTTGTCATTTTGGCTGCTTTTTATTGTTTTCTTTTTCCAGCAAATTACCGCTGATTACTCACGAAGAAAAAGGCTGAATTTACTGTAAAACGCATCATTCCGTTATCTCAACAACCCCATGGTGGCAAATAAGAGCTTTTACCAGAGCATTTTACTGCTGTGTTCCAGCTCGCATGATCATTTGGTGTATTTCTTTGGGAGAAAATACCTCGTTATTGATTGTATTCTTTGTGTAATCGGAGCTCAAACAGTGTTTGTTGACTTATTTCCTGAATGGATATTTTAAGGGATGGTGCGTTTTGCATAATACCTGTTGATAGGACCCTCAAGTGGCAGACTATCCTTCTATCCTTCTTGACTGAGATGAAATATAATTCTATTATTCAGTTTGGAGAATTTGACTTGGTATTCTGCAAGTTATAATTATACGATTGAGGATTTACATGTGGAGCCAGGTACATTTTTATATATACTGAAAGGGCTGTAATGCTAATTTTCGTTATCGATTAATCTGCCACTTGTTTTCTAGATTCACCGACTGCTCTTTTAGTTTAAGAAAATGTCAGAGAATAGTGAAACATGTCCATAAGGTGGTTGATCTTTCTGAAAAATTATCCAAAAACCAAAGAAATTCATTCATTATCACAGGAAGACAAAAGAAGCCCACCAAATCTTGACTTTCGAGAAGCTTGAACCACATCATTTCGGCATTTTTGCCTAGAAAATGCCCAATAGACAAGTGAACAAAACAGCTGCTGATCAATACCTCCTGATCTGCAGCACCTCTATACGGTACATCGCATACGATGAAGCCGCTATCATAATGACGCACTTGCAGCTGTTGCAGCTCTGAGGTCAGACTTCATGAGTGCAGTCCTACAGTAGATGCATGTATTCATGTGCCCGTGGGCAGCATCTGTGTATGTGTTGGACGTGTGTGTGTGTGTGTGTGTGTGTGGATGCCGAAGAAAGTGTATGGAGATCAATGCAAGCAGCTGTTCTCTCTGCACTTCAAACGCGGCTCTGTTGTTGGCGCATCAACGCTCCGACAGGCCCTCGCGCAAGGGGATCAAAGGCTAATGAGACAGCCATCGCACAAACGCACCCGGCAGACCCATGAATATTGATACGGCTCAGGAGAGAGATGGAGGCAGGGTGTCTTCGCTCGCTCAACAGCAGCCCCGATAAATTAAAGAGGGGGGTGGGGGTGCAGCTCGACGTTGGAAAGACTTCGGGGTTTTTAAAAATCTGGATGTGTGGACAAGTGCTAACAAGCCGATGACAGATTGTAATTTTCTCAAAGGTGTTTTTAAATCGGCCTCCATCTCATATATTTCACATTGTAAGATGCTGCCACCACACTCATACCGACTTACACAGCAGCGAGTGCAACAACTCGTCGAAACTCCTTTAACAACTCCCTCACTGGAAGCAGCATAATCAAAAAACTGATTAATGTAATGAGGTTTTTTTAAAAGGCCTTGATGGAGGGTTTTATGGAGCTGAAACAATTACTTAACGGGAATGGCACTCAGTAGAGTGCATACCTTTGTCAAGGCCCAACAGTCCTCTTTTGTACTCGCTCATACCAGTCAACTGAATATACCTGATCATTTTTAATCAAGACTCATCCATTATTTCCCAGAACAAAATATTGAAAAACACCCCCACAGTGCTAAAGAAGTGAAAATACCGATCTGCATCTAAAGTTAATGGGTTCTTTTCTGGTTGGAGACTCGTCCTCCGTCCAAGGGGAATCTGTTGAGACACCAACCAACCAACCAACAAACAAACAAATGGTCACAGGTGAAAACATAACTCCCCTAGTCATCTGATTTGTCGATTTACAGAAATTGATTGCAGATTATTTTGATAATGGATGTTTTTTTTGTTTGTTTTTTTGCCTGTGTTTGTTTGAAATCTTAAGTATTTCTCAACAAGCTTACATTTTCACAACTCATACAATAATTTAAGTTAAAACTCTTTAACACCTGAAAATGTTTCCATTCGTCTTCATTTGGTCTGTGTTGGTGTTGATTGAACTCATCGGGTTTTGATTCAAATGTTGCCAAATCCTGATTGGAGCACGGAAAAAAGGTGAGGTGGGACATCACCGCTGTCAATCAGAGCCCCGCCCAATTAGAAGCCAGCCAGAAGAGCACATGGAGAAGAAAGATGCAAAAATCTGTTCTGACATGTAAAAAATATAGTTTTCATGTTGCTAACGATTAGAAGCAAGTTGAAAAAAAATGGCTTTAAGGGCCTTTAAATTGTGCCGATTAACTGCTTGTCTCTTATTATACTTGGAATTAAGAGAGTGACTTTCTGATATTTAATAAATCTTTATATCTGAAAAGTAATTGACTGATCGTTTAATGATGAATATTATCCTTGAATGCAGCTTCGTAGGAGAGATATCTGAGGGAATGCAAGAGCCTGCACCTCTTTTCTACCTTTATTGTGCAATATTTCTCTTTTTACCTAAAAATAGTGGCACCAGTGAACCACTTTCATGAGCCAACCTGTTTTCAGTCGGCCAATTCTGTCCCATCGTAATGAAGCTGATTCAATATTTGTCTTCCTCTCCGCCTGGCGACAGATGCCACAGGGTGCAGACACACCTGGAGGTGATATGTCCCTCACACAGAAACGCATTGTGTTCCTCACCTCGGGGTGACCGTGTTGTCCAGCAGCACAGTCAACCTCCTAAATATCACCAGTTTGTTTCTCCCGCCGGTCGACATTTACACGACATGTTAAAATTAAGCTCTTTGTCGTACACTGTCTGTCGAGCATCCCCACCTCTGGCCAAGTTTGAAGAAAAAAATAACTAAAACGAGCTGAAAGCGACACAGAATTTCACCATCCAATAGATTCGGCTGAAAGTAAAGAACACAGTGAAATGTTTTTTTTCTGGGTGGGAAGTCATTGCAGCCCGTTCCTGCTGTCAGCGGGCAGGCAAATAGACACTGGAAGGAGGACAAGTACAGCGACAGGCGGGCTGGCAGGCAGGGAGAGGGAGACTGATGTGGCAGGAAGGCCGTCCACAGTGCGTGGGCGACTGTGCCTCTATCTTGACTCGGGCTCGTAAATCAAGCCTCCCCTCCGGGGCCTATCTTCCATTCTCAGACCTTCACAACAGCTTGTTCTCCAGCCTGTGACGAGAGGGGCTGTTGTCATAGGAGCTATCGATCGTGTGGGATGAGTTTGTCAGACCGGGGGATTTCACCCATCTGAGCGTGGTCACTGAAGTGTTCCATCTTGTCTCGGTGTCTGTCTGTGGGCTACATGTTCTGTCTGACGCCAAGTCACTACTAGTCGACTGTCAGCCGCGTCTCACAGAGTTTCTTTTCCAAAATAAACTCCCGGGGACTCCAAGTGAGCGATTCACAAGCTCAACAGAAGTATTGTAGGCCGTCTGGGTGATGAAATTATAACATTTTGCAGAGTGGATCCCTTAAAATTTAATGACTTGAGCCTGTTAGAGCTGCAGCAGACTGGCGATGCATCCAGAGCGATTCCCTGCCTTTCATCCGGGAGCACGCTGGGGATTGGGATCGAACGGTGGTCGGAATAATTGGACATTTTGGGAGAATCGGGCGATGTGAAGATTGACACCACTCTCATGCAGCTACAGTCAGCAGCTGGTTAGCTTGGCTTAGCGAGAAAGGCTGGAAAAAGGAGGAAATAACAACTCGATGTAACTCTCGACCCCTTAATTTTGCTTCCGAACGAATATAGAAATATTATAGGGACAGCACAGGCGACAGTGTGTCTATATGATCCTCTCACACTTCTGCGACTGTCCCTTGTCACTTAGATCATTAAAAGGACACTAATCTATAAAGTATATGGGCAGAATAATTAAGTATTCATAGCTGACCTTTTCAATCGGCGGCCCAACGAGCTTGATCGTTGTGTTAGGGGCCTAATTAGTTCATTTATTAGTTTTGTCTGTTGCACTCTGAGATCATTAAAAAGTTTCAACCAAGGCCGTTCAATCAAACAACCTTCAACCCACCTCTCATGACTTTTCAATCAGGAAAACTAATAAACTTTAAAGTCCAAATTGATCCTGAATAGGCCTTATTCACACAGTGTACAGTTTCCAGAATATCAGAGACCCTAAGTGAAACTGACAGAGGGGCGGGCACGAGAGAAAAAAGCCAGTTACAAATCTGTCCGCTGCTTCAGTACCACGGACAGCGCTGTGGATTTATCAATACAGAACAGAGTCGATTACTGATATTTCAGAGCCGTGGTCGAGGACGTAGATTCTAACTTTCACAAACCTCCGTCAAGTAAATTATTAATGATTTCCAGCCTTTATACTAAGCTAAGTTAACCTTCTGCCCGATGCAGCTTCATACCGACAGAACAAATACGAGAGGGGTTTAAATATTCTCATCTAACGGGATGATCTCTGATCTCAACTGATTCAATCACAAGCAAAAAAAAAGAAAAAAATCACACCTCAATCAATTTAAGAACCTTCCATTTTTAATAAAAACTGCAGCGTTAAAGGTGCAATGTGTAATACGTTTTTCTGCGTTCAATGAGTCGCGCACCGACCACTAGCTGCACGGCTAACTGAGCTAATGTCAGCAGCAGGTAGTTACTCTGGTGATGTGCCGCCCCCTATTTGTTCAGTATGAATTCAACAAGTGGCCCAATTCTTATGTATTGCACCTTTTTTAAAGAAAAAAAAAATACAATCAAAATGAACACGAGCAAAAAGTGACACACACACACACACACACCTACAGTTAATTATCACGTAATCACATGAGGCTGCTCTATCAGAAGACTACTTGTGGTTAAATCTCACCGGAGCCTGTTGTTTACAGTGTTACACCGTGGTGCGTATGCAAATGATTTCAGATGGTGTTCAGATACTGGTGAATATGTTGACACAGTACGCTCAAAACAGCGTGAATCAAAGAAAAGCCAAAGCAGAGAGGTGAAACGTTGAATAATTCTCATTCTTTAATGATCCTTTGATCCTCTCGACCTATACACACAGACGAATATGAAAAAGCGTTAAGAAGAGCAAAAAAATCCCACAGTTCATTGTTTCAAAGGAGTTGTTGCAAGTAAACAGAAGCTACGCTACGTTGTTTCTTTTTCTTATTTCCTCGGTGTCGGTGGGTTCATACCTGACCGGACTTACAACATGTCTTAATGAGTTTCCTGGGCGAGGAAACTAAACTGAAATCAAATGCAAATATTCTGGAAAAACAAAGTTTAACCCCGCGCAGTAATGGATTTCCGATAGTATTCTCACCAAAGTCGAGACTCACTTTAAAAACCCGAGCAGTTAAATTATTCACCGGCGCTCACTCCACCCTTTAAAAGCCAATTAGGCGAATGTTTCATGGAAATCAGGGCGAGCAGTTGATCCCCCTGATGTCATCTTGAATTCAAGGGGGAATAAATTACACACATTTGACGGTTCCAAAATTAAAGACCCCATCCATCCGACACTCCTGGCAGGTGAATACTTAACAAGCTAAAATCTACAATTATGTGATTTAATTTCTTTTCCTCACCTCTTTGGGGCTGGGCTCTATTTTATGCACACACTTCCTTCCTCCTTTTTAAATTCCCCCTGTAGTTACAGTTAGAAGCAAGGAGACCGAGTTCTTATTATAAAGTACCTTTTTTTTTTTACATAGCAACATAAACTCCTTTCATCCCAGCGACGTAGCGGAGAAAAAGACAGACGCGAAATTCATCCCGCCGCTCTCAGAAGTGGCGCGTAAATGAAAATGTATTGAAAATGATAATAGCGGTAATATTGCACCACAGTGTCACCAGTGCCTCCACATCCTTTGTCTTCCGGCGGTTTCAAAGCATTTCTTCATCTTGTTTCCTCACCCCTGAAAGCCTAGTTTGTGAAACTCCACCAGCGCTGCACACGAGAGCACTCCCACTCAACCTCCCAGCCTGCTGAGAGCACTTGAAAGCAATTTTCTTTTAATCAAGTTCACTATAAAGGCCCCTCTGATGCCAACCTCAGCAACGCTACCATTTTGTTTTTGTTTTTTTTTCAGCTCCATCCCTCTCTACATTATATTGATTTCTTCATGAGCGCTATGAAATACTGTTTACTGACATAATGAGAATTCTCTTTGAGTTTATTGCTCTTTCAGGACAGATACAAATATGGGTGCGCCCTCAAGGGAAGGCCTGGTTTTTCAAATCTCTACTTCAGGGCAGCAGACACAACCAATGTTACTATACTGCAGGTCCATGGCCATAATATGTTGTATATGGTTTTCTAAAAAAAACTGGAGTGAAGAAGTAATCAGACCTTGAAGTGAAAGTAACTCTTCGTAATAACTATTTACCAATAGTACATTTGGAGTTATAGACTTAGTTAAGAGGTATTTCACTGTTAACAAACAATCAAATGCTTTAGGAACCATTTATTGTTGCAGCTGTTTGTTGTAAAATTCCAACTGATGTCTAGAAAACGTTATAATGGTCATAAATACTGTGTAGGTCATCTATGAACATTATTTGGATGGCCATTTTAAAGTTGCAGCTGATGTTCATCAACCTTTACAATGGGTTAATGAATGCTTTATAAATCTTTTCATTGTTTGTGAGCAGGGAAATATTCATTAATAGAAGTTGAGTTAACCATCATTCATTAATGATGGCTGTTTATAAAGCGAAATCTTGCAATGCAAAAGTGACATTGCATTTTAAAATACTCCATTATAAGTACAGTAAAAATCATTCTAATCACTTAAATGTTGCAACTCTGGTCATTATGTTATTGTAGCTGATTGAGTCAGAGTTTTATTTTAGGGAGTAAATGATTGCCAGCTGATATAACACATTTTTCTGCAATGGGCCCTCACATGTCAAACAATCAAACATTTCTGACAAAGACATGTTAAGGAGGCAGGATATTTTACAGTTACAACAATGAACTGTGTTGTCCTTAATGACATAATTCCACTGAAACAGTAAACTTCACTGGAAATTTAATAACTATGAATTTCCTGAAGCATCTTTTACATTGTTTTCATACATGTGCATATCTGAGATCTTCTAGGTCGATAGTGATTAGTCTGTGATAGATCAATATCAACCAAGTGATATATAGTTCTAGTTTAGTGTTTTAATTCAGAGTCCTGTGAAATCTGTATTCATTTGAAGGGCTTAAATATAAGTTTTTCCATGTCCAAATACGGAATACTTTCACATCTTTGGACCTTGAAAAGTCAGTAAATTTAAAAATCTTATGGGGCATCATGAATTGATGCTAACAGCTCATAGACATCTGAAACAGACAAACGCCCACCGACGAGATACTGATAGTTTGTCATCAAGCCTTTAAGGTTGACAGTACATTTTCTTCTGTTATCAGTATTATGTGTTTTTAAATAAGCTTCTTGATCCGTAAAGTAATAATAGCAGTCAAGTACAAATACATTCATTCCATCACTTCTTAAATCATGTCCTTTTCATGACAGGAGGGATTTGAAGGTATCTGGGAGGTTTATAGTCTCAGTATGAGCTCACCTCCTGCACTGCCATACATCCCTGATGTCCTCAGACAAATAAGTTTCTGCTGTATCATATTAGTGAAGGACATGTTTTATAACCACTTAACAGTCACTGACTTTGAGAGTGATGCCTCAAAGTGGATGTGCCCTGCTGCATTGTTAATTCAGAGAGTGTTTTAAACCGGAGCACCTTGTTGATACATCCTGTCTGCAGACGGGTGCCGGAGCTAATAAGGCTGCTGTGAAGCCTCAAAATACACGCGACTGACGAATGTTGCTGATTGTTCAATTAATTGTGGGGTGAATCAACAAAATGCAGGTCAATGACTGTTCATTCATCAGAAAACATGTCACCAATTAAATCAAGTACAAAGTTCAGGCAAATCAGTCGCAGGATGTATCACCTCTAAGACCAACAGCGATGCAGCTGTGGTCTTTTAAGTTAGAGATCGTGGCGCCTCCATCAGGCAACATAGTGTAGATTTCTAAATCTGTAATTGCAATCTCACAATTTTGCAATTGATATTTTTGAAGAAAAACCGACCAAGGTTGAAAACTTTTTGAATTTTTCTTACGTTGATAAGAAACAGAATTGCAAAAATGCTTTACTACATTATGGAGGTGCATCATCCCAGGCTTTCACAGACATCAGATGGTTAATTAAAGGGATTTGTGTTCATTTGCATAAATATTCTCATAATTTACAGCTCAAACTTGCAGTAACTGTTTTTTTGCCACTTGGGTGCAATAGAAACAAGCTTTAAAACACTCACACTCATTAAAACACTGACCTGTCATCACTTTGAGGCTCGCAAGCAAACAGTTGGCCATTTAAACATTCAGCAACCTTAGCATTTGTCGAGTTGTGAATGTAGGTCCAGTACTCGCTCTTCTGTTTGCTCCATTTTTGGTCTCCACCACCAAAATATCTGACTCTTTTGCTAAATCTACTATGTAAGCTTGCTAGTGGCTAACTTTGTCTGCCATTTGCTTACACGTAATGGATTTCAGCAGCTGTTTCACCAAAACAAACGAAGGCGAACAAAAAATGGAACATTTACGTCTGGAAAACCAAATACAAATTAGCTCCTGAATGATCAGTCTGATGATAGATCACTACAGGCAACATTAGAACACTGATTATAGCTACTCTCTTAAAAATGTTACAAAGATTACATACAATTGTTTGTGTTTATTTATTTGTATGCATGTATCCGTCTTATATTTGGTTATCGACCCTGTGCATCGAATGTTATGTGCACTATTGTTTAGATGGATAAAAGCCAATATGAGTATGTATTAATGTGGGGTATTCACTAAAAAAGGACCGGTTGTAAGCTAAAATTTAACAGAAGCCACGGCTCATATTCTATCCAAACATTTTATCACAGCAGGCGCAAATGTTTGTTCAAACTCCGAAGACGATAGAACTGATGAAACTGCAGCTTGGCAGAGATTTCCACCTCCAGGCTAAAAACATGTCAGCGTTTAGTTTGGCAGGAATGAGATTAATATTCCTGCAACACTGAATGTCTCGCTGTTTTTCCTCTGAATATTTTGTCTGCAGGTCAAGAGGACATGATGTACCAGGAAGATTGCTGGCTGTCAGAAAAATGAACACTGAGGTGAGCCTCACTCTTCTTACTGTCTCCTGTCAAAGATTAATAACAAAGATCCTTGAAATGATGGATGGTGGCCCAAAGTGTACATCAGCCATTATGAAGTGTGAGCAGATGTGTTAGGAATGACAAGACAAGTGATCCTTCAGCACATTTATGATGGTTTATGGTCACAGTTTCAAGGGTTCAATTCAGTACTCACTTATATATGATGTACTGCTGAAGAAAAACAGAATGAAGTCTTACACTGGCCGTGCTAAAAGATCTAGCTCCTAGTTGATTTAGCCACTACAGGAGACGCTTGCTGGGCAGCTACCTCGTCTGAAATGCAATGAAAGAGCAGCTGGTGTATCCTACAGCGCAACCAAACAAACTGAGGTTGTTTTGATAAAGAGGTCTGTCAATAAAAGCTGCAAACACAATTTAATGCTGCACACGGCAGGTGGACTATCAGCACGACAGCCAGATTGAACTTGGTTACCTTGCTGAAGAGTTGTAGGTGTGCAGCATGTCACAGATCACTGTAGCTGCTCTGAAATCAACCCCAAAAAATGGTTGTCTTTGCAAGCAGATTCACTGTGAGGCAGTGACTTCCTGTGGCCATAATAATAATGACGGGAGCAAAGGAGGAAGCATAAAGAGTGACAACGTCTGCGTACGGAGGAGGTTGGAGTGGATCGACGGGTCAAACACACATAGACTTTCACCCCTCTGCTATTAGAGTCGTGTGGAGGACCAAAAGTCAACACTGACTTATTTCATCTTGTGTTACGTAGCTTAATTTTATATAATTTACTTATTTCAACCCAAACCATGTCCTCTTCCTAAACCTAACCAAGTATTTTTGGTGAGTAAACCTACCCTAACTGTGATGTCACCATGTCAACCATGTGAAGACAAAGGCCTGACGCTTGTACTCTCCAATGGTCCCATGTGTCATTGTGGAAGTCAGTGGCAATCGACCGATTCGGTCATTTGGTTTTCTAAATACATGTTAAGAAAAACATCAAACTGATCAGCTGACAAAAAATGCCCCAAAACCTGGCTGTCTTAGATGCATTTTTAACGAATATTTCCAGATTAGTCGAGCGTTTTGATAAACAAATTGCACTTCCTGTGACTGCATCACAATAAAAGCTGACGCCGCCAAGTGTTTTGCCCGCATTTTTCTCATCATTAACATCTGTATATGTGAAAATACAGAACGACTGTGTGCAGATTCTTTGGTATGCGTGCACCAACCAGCTGAAAGCAGTCAAGAACTCAAGAAAATGGAGATCAATATTCTGAAACTGTAGTACTCACCCAGGTTTTTGCTGGACTGTTCTTTCTATGAATTTTAAAGTGGAACACATGTAACCATCAGAGATGCGGCGCATTTCCCTTCCGCCTTTTCGCTCCCCTGCTGCTGCATTGATCCCCAAGAGGGAAACCTGTAGAGCCCGGACACGATTGAAGCCACGCTGTCAGATTTCTGCACTGTGGAGGCAAATGACTTCAGCCTGCAGCAAAGAGACTATTTCCTTTAGTGCATAGCCTTTAAAAACAAGGCGAACTGTACATTTTAATTGAAAGCTTGAAACAAAATGAATGCAGAATCAACTGAGTGATAATGTGTCTTTTATAAAAAAAAAAAGTGCAATGAAAATGGAACCTTGACTTGATCAAGTGTACAAAAGGAAATTAAAGTAAATTAAAACAGCCTCACATAAAAAGCTCTGTTGTAAAAA
>CAEMYA010000083.1:5018085-5034787 GCA_903131615.1 Diplodus sargus
AAAAAAAAAAAAAAAAAAAAAAAAAAGGGAAAAGATTATGCGGAAAATGTTAAAACTGCTGACGCCATCGCCGAGCAATATATAACCTACTAATCAGGGGGTAATAGTTTAAACAGAACTATTGTCACATAGATCAAGTATGGAAATTACATCCCACCCAGCTCCCTAATGGGTTTTAATGAAATTCCAAAAAGAACCACTTTAAACTGGCGGCACGGAAAGTACTTCAACCAATAAAACTGAGAAATGAATAAAGCCCTGAAACGTCTTTATATTAGATATTAAAGTGGATTCCCCGTGCGGCAGAACTTTGCAAAAATGTAAATTGAAGTGAAGACGGAATAAAAAGCTGAGAAGTTAATGGATACATTTTCTTCAGGTTTCCTACTTTCTCCTCCTATCTTCTATTTCAATCTTCTGTTTTTCCCGTTTGGCCCAGTTTATTTTTCAGGGGTAGAGCTGCAGCGCTGCAGAAACACCCGAGGAGATTACCTCGCTATCCTGTCTGCGTCTACCTGTCGTAATGGCGATGGTAACCTGAGCTCGAGTTGTGCAACAATAAGGCAGAGTTCACCTTCCAATCTGCGCTAATGAGATGGCTCCTGTGTCTGCATGTCGCCGTTTACATTTACAGAAACCTGCACGCCGGCTGTGTGAAGCCTATGAATGCAATCACAGAGTGCATCTAGGCAGCATGTATATCTGCAGCTATAGAGGTGTCGTCAGCGTCCAGCAGTGCAGCAGGCCATCTGCCCTGCGGTAGTTATACAGGAAAAGGCTGATGTGACCGGAATGGAATATTTGCATTACAGAACATGAGCTCAAATCCTGCGTTTTGTCACAGTTTTAATGATGGCACCTTCAGCTGAGCTCAGGTTGCATCGTATCAGCGCTGACCCTCGTGGGCTGAGCTCTGGTGACACCTTCCAATCTGTGTTAATGAGATGACTCCACTCAGTCTGCGGGTCACGGTGATATTTACAGAAACCGTTGTAGCGGCAGAGATCCGCGCTTCCCCGTGGCGCTCCCTCGCCTCATTTGCATAGCTTTCAGACTTCCCTTTCTCGCCTTCCCTCTTTCTCCGCTCTCGCTGTGCTCCTCCGTGATCGACAGGCTCCTTCGCACTTCTCTTCAGTTTGTGTCGCACATGTTAATTAAAGCCTCTAATTAGCTTTCCCCACTAAAAGGCCGCATTAAATCAGAGTTGGAATGGCAAATGATTCCTGGCATTAGCATAATTGTGTTTTTGAAGTGTAAAGATTCGGGCATTAGGGATGCTAGCACGCGTTTTTGTTTCAGTGATTTGTTGTGTTTGGGGCTCGGGGCCCAAGGGGCCACTGGAGGTTGGCTGTGTGGGTTGAGATGCCCCAGGACCCTACAGGGGCCACACACTAATGAGGCCTGCTCCTCTCTGATGGAGCAGATACAGGAAAAACAAACCTGTGATGTGGTACCCTCAGGTGGTCCTGGGAGCCCGGCAGAGCGGAACAGGATACTGGTGGAATGTGTGTGTATGTGTGTGTGTGTGTGTGTGACAGAATGAAGAGCTGGAAAGGAGATCAAGTTATTACTGTTTCTTTTAGTATCACTGGTGATTGGCGTACCATACCTTTTGCCATGTGCATGGGATTGGCTAAAGGCTTCACCCTGATGGCAACATTTCTGTGGCCCAGATCCGGCCCACATGGAATGATGGCACTTGGGTGATCCGCTCCAGTTTGCCAGATCCGACCCACAAGCAGCCCACGGCATGGCCACATGTCAGACAAGAGCCAACCAAATGAATCAGAACTTGCCCAATAGGCCACAGCTCACTCTATGGGCTGGATTTGGCCAGTTTGGGTTTATTCGGTTGGCTTAAGTCTGGAAAACAGTGCATCATTCCACACAGTATATGGGCCGGATGAACGTGTCCGGTACAATTTCACTGTCTGGGCAGTGACACAGAACAGGGAAGTATAGAAATTAGTCACCAAGTGTAATGATCAATGCATATCATTACATATATTGGCGGTACAGACAAAATAAAGCAAAAACAAAGTAGTGGAGCCGAATGTTACGACTTTTTCACCGTAAAATATTCGAATCACAATCAGAACAACGTTACTGTCCATCGTGAAGCGACAGAAATGTTGTCTTTGACGCGACTCACGCAGGAACCCAAAGAATAAAATCACACAAGTAGCAGAAATATATATACACAACATTAGATTAATTTACTTTTTACCAATGACATTTTCTGATCTGTGGTTTGAAACTGTGATTCCGGCAGAAATACCGCGTATACGTAAAATGTACGTTCACAGGCTGCAGTTACGAATTTGGCTACTCTGACGTTCTTCTAGAGACAAGTCACGTAAACCTTTAAAATCACGTGATTGTTGCATCCTCTAAATCATTCTAGATATATAGTTATTAGCAAGATTAGACTATACCGGTGAGGACTGATTTGGATTCAGGGTGAATACTGTCGTCTACCACAGGGGGCACCAAAGACACGTTTCATATTCCACCCACAGGTGCTTTAAAGATATAAAATGGAACATTAAAAAACAATTACACCTTACTTACAGTTTTTTTGTTGGATTGTGTATTTACATTATCCGGAACAACTCCCATGATCCCACGCTACATATGTTTTTTTTTTCTTTAGTTTTCATTGAGAGACGCTCAGCAGCAGTAATTACATATTGCGTGTGAACATATTTGAATATCACATACCATATGTAGTCAAGCTGCTCTGACAAAAAGGAGGTGTCATTTTCTACCCTCTTACTGTATGTTGAACTACGGATTAAGGCTGGTGATCCTCACGTGCGGTAGATGCACGTCTACACGGGTTGTTTAGAGATGTTTGCAGGCTTTTTCCTTCATACATCTGAGGCCAACCAATCAGCAACATGCATTTTTGACTTTTTGGCCTAAGCTATAATTCCAGCCTGAATAACCTCACAGTCCATGAGCTGTCTCGAGACTTTTCCGTCCAGGTAAAGGGTTTATTTCAGAATCAAACTTCGTTAGCTAGTGTTGGTGAACACAGAGATCTAATGCCGCGGGTCATGTCCTCTATTAGCTGTGATGGACCTAGATTTACTGGTGATTAGTGCCGCACGCATCCGCAGCTACCAGACATGACTGAGGCTGTCACCGTCATATGAATCAAGCCTTGGGGTAGACATGATGTACTTTTCAAGAGCTTCCTCTGGGCAAACTCGCTCACCGACTACTGTGGCTAAATTATTCAGGGTGAACTTGTCACCCAAAGGCACATGGGTGGAACAGTGACAGTTTGGTGGTTGTGTGATAGCCGGGACTGTTGTCATATGAGTTATTATTGAACCAGCCAGATATACCACAATGCAGCATATTCCTGCTCCAGCCTTGAATCTGCTCCAGGCGTGAAAACCCATTAAGATGCATTGGTGGAAGCGACAGAGTGGAAGAAATGATCTGAGGAGGAAGAGGCTGCAGACGGAATTATCATCACTTCCACAACGAGGCTACTTTTAATTTGATTAATTCTAATTAAATGATTCTTTTTTTGTGTGTCAGCAGTCAAATCATTTCCTTTTCTTGAAAAGACTAGAGTTGATTACATAAGGACACGCCGCCATGTTCCCGAGGTGACAGATGAAATTACGCTCGACGATTTTTTTTTATTTAACGGCACAAAAGCTTCCCGTGCAAAATATTACACTGCTTTAATGAAGAGAGAGTGGGAAAAACCAGGGCGAAAAGAAAGCAAAATAGAAACAAGAAAAGGCAAGAGAGGAGGAGGAAGGAGAGAAATTGACAAGAGAAGTACGGAGAAATATGGAGACTGCAAGCAGCGCCAGACTCTGTGTGGAAGCCTAACATTCATTATGTCTGTTCCACTGGTGCCGCTAGTCAGAACGCAGTAGGAGATCTCAGCCAGTCAGCACAGAAACCAAGGGCACCGCCAGAGGCTTGATTTACACAAGAAAAAGACATTTCACCGTATGTGACCTGGACGGCACTTTTATTTTGTTTGTCGAAAGTTTTTGCCAAGTTTATGTAGCTGCCGGTGCCTAAAGGAAGTATTTTCCCACGGGCACGAGATGCGATTGCTGGCCGCCACGCTCCCCTCTACATCATGCTCGCTGCATCCGAGCCGCTTAAAGGTCCGGCTTGCGATGTCAACAGGTGTCGAGTTATGAGCTTGACTAAAGTTTTTAACGAGAAGCAAGAAGACTGAAGGAGTGTTGCTCGGAATTGTGCAAAGCAAGAAGATCAACAGTTCAGCTGAATAATTGCTTTCATAAACAATAATACAGCACTTTATTATAACAAACTGAACGGCAGCATGCAGCTGGCAAAGCACATGCCGTGTAATTACAATATTCCTGCTTTGAATGTAGCCCCCTTTTCTCTCATTCTCATTTAAATTTGCTTTCTAGGCCTCAACAATTATGTAAATACGGCATTACCAAATCAGGTTGTGCAGCGTTTAAAATGTAAATGCAATAATTCAGAAAAAAAGGCAATTAGTTTGTACAATGCCACATATCATCCTATAATACATTTCAGGCTTTGCGACAAATTGACACGATGATTGTGAAAACATATTACAGATTAATTCATTTCTGATCAATTAGTTGCACAACAGACACATATCTATAAAACAGACCTGATTTAATGTCATCAATTAATTTAAACATGAGTTAAACAGCTTTGCTAGCAGCTCTGTGAAAGTGTACCTAAGCACGGCAGTGCTTTGAGCTAGGGATTGAATGCTAACACCAGCATGCTAACATGCTCACAACAACAAAGCTAATATGCTGATGATTTATCAGGTATTTGTTTGCAATCTTAGGTTAGCATGCTAACAATTGCTAATTAGAGCAAAACATCTGTACGTGTAAGTACAGCTGCTACATTTTGCCGGATGCCGTGTTGAACAGAATCCTCTGCTGACATGCTAACATGTTGATGTTCAGCAGTACTGTTCATGTTCATGGTCACCATCTGAGTTTGGCCTGTCAGCATTCCAACATTTGCTAATTGGCGCAAACTACAAAGTTAAGCTCAAACCAATTTTTGTATTATTCAAAAAGTAAATCTTAAAGTTCTTAAACACATCTTGCCAAATGCTGTGCTATATTGTACTGAATCGCCTGCTAGCATGCTAACATGTTCATATGCATATTAACCCTCTTAGTTTGGCATGTTAGCATGCTAATTAGCACTGCATACAAAGCTCAGACTGATGGGGATGTTGTAGGTTTAGCGAGGATTTTTATAACAAAGATGATGACGCCAAAACACCAACGTTTTTACCGTTCATGCATATGTCTGCCACATTTCATGGCAATAAATCCACTGATTAGAAAGGCATTTCACTCAAAACCACAAATATCGACCAAGGTAGAGTCATTGCGTCACCAAAGTCAGAGGGATCCTCGCGGGACCACGAATTTAACAGAGTAATCCATCCAATAGCTGTTGAGATTCAGCTTGAAGTGTTGGACTGACAGACCAACACTGCCAAAAGCCCCATCATTTCTAAAAGGCTAAAAATAAATGTCAACATTTTTTTTTTATAGAAAACTGAGAAAACTATATGATGTTTGTTTTTCAACACATGATAAATACATGATTTGCTATACGAACACATACCCTGCTGTACTGACAGACAGGCGGTGGTTAAAGCACGAGCGTTACACAGTCACAGGTCTGTGTTTCAACATTACATCATTAGACTTTAAATGAGCCATGATGTGCTTACAGGTGTGCGTTCATGAGCCGTTTCACAGCAGCTTGGAAAGTGACTCAGCTCACCAGAACAGAAGCAATCTGCTCAGTAGCCAGGGCAAAAAGAGAAATTATAACTTCAGACATAACAAGTCTGTGCCGCAGCTCTATTTTTGTGCTGTTGCGAGGCATTTAATCTATAAGCTCATTACCGGAAGTTCACCATATGGGTCGTTTCTGCTTATAAATGATCATTTTATCAATCGAGCACTACTGGCCTTTAAAGGTGCTCTCATTTATTCTTGAGTGAAAGAGCGTACGGTTTAACTGATTGTACAGTCCTAAAAGATGATAGAGGAGCATGCAAATGATTAAAAGTGAACTGTGTGTGTGTACACCTTTAAGAGCCTAGTGACAGACGGACGGGCCCAGTGGAAACAAGCCAATGACAAGATGACAGGAGCAAGAATAAACTGATATTTTCATTAAAAAATCCCCGAGCCTCATTTAAGAAAGGGAGGGGGAGAGGGGGGCCTCAAATATCACGGCACAAATATGACAGGTAAACACACACACACACACACACAAACACACACACACACCCTCCGCAGCCCTGATTGAGTGTAAGTGTCTGCGTTGGCGGTCAAGGTCAGCTGATAATGGGAGAGATTGAGGACAGGGTGAGGCGGCGGGGGGGTCGGCAGCAGTCTCAGGTAATGAGATTTACGACCCTGAGCTCCCACCGCACCCCCTCCCCTCCCCCCCACCCTGCTCCCCCCACCCCTCGCCTAACATGATTTATAGATCTAATAGACGTCAGCGCTCCCGCCTAAGATAGAGGCTCCACATTATCACTGAGGGAAAGTCATCCGTTCAACAGGGCAAGAATACAGAGACGACTCTACCAAGATGTCCCCGTCCGTCTGTGCGCGCCGACGCCTCGGTGTACGCCACACACACACACATCAGTATGCATATATGCCGCCATTACAGATACAGTTATTCAGATTCTTAACATAATTTTGTGCCGGTGTGGGAGGAAGTCACTTTTAAAAGTCATTAGAGACAAACCAACTCAAACTTAAAAGAAAGTTTAGACAGGCAAAGTTCTACGCATCTAAAGAGACAGAAGCTAGTGGACAGCAGAAAGTAAAGTGAATATTGGAATTACATTCATCATGTGGTCAGAAAGATAACTCTTAATCAGTGCTCGTCGTTGCTCTGTGTCTGCTGGATGTTAAAGGTGAAATACGTCAGAATTGTAGTGCTGTCGGAATTCATACTGAATCAAACAGGGGGCAACATATCATCAGATCAATCTCTAACTGTAGCTACAATTAGCTAGTTAGCTCAGTTAGCCATGCAGCTAGCAGGCCAGACTGGGGGCGCGGAGCAGTGGGGGGATGTTATTGTTAACAGCTAGCACAGGAGCATTGGACCGGGAGAAGCCAGGCTAGCTGGTTACTATGCTAATTTCAGACACAATATATAGACGCGATAATGCCAAAACTATTATTTCTTAACGTTCTGTTGATTTGTAATGTTTGCGACTAAAAGCTTATATATATCACCTGTAATTTGGCAAATATAGGAAAAAAGTTTGCTACATGCTGACTTTAGCCTAAACTGTGATAATATTTCAAACCTCTGACTGTATTCAAAGATGACTAATTAAAACCGAACTTGTCAAAAAATTAACCCCTTGATGATACGTCAGCATGATAAGAACCACCTAAAATGACAGAAAGCATCGTTGGGAAAGTCAATTTGTTGTGTACGTTAAATTTTTTCTGCTAACATGGAGGGAGAAGGGTTTACGATGCATAATGCAGCCAGCCAACAGCGGGTGGTCAAGGTGTTAAGGGTCTTAGTTTTGGGGAGCTGTCACGTTGCCCATCTTTGTATACAGTCAATGCGTCAGATGTTGTGTTTACAGGTTGCTCCACTTTCCTCCACATTGCCAAATCAATCCATTTATGCAGGTTTGACAACTGCTGTTAGCCGTAAATCTCAACAGTTTTGCACCCAAAAGTAGTCAAATTTACCTCAATGAGCCTTAAAACTCCATAATACATCATATTTGTATCACTGTAGAGCTAAAATAGCTATTGATGCCATGCAGTAGCAGGTCACAAAGACTCTTCTCTCTGATTCAATTTTACATGTTCTAATGTTGTTATCATAACTAAGTCTGCTGCGCAACCTCTCTCTTAATAATGATGTCTGTTTGCTAAATGTAATACATGTGACAAAAGCGGGGGCAATTGCATTCCAAATTTATTTTAATTTTTTTTAAGTAACTAAAACAGATTGCAGGAATTAAAAAAACTGCGAGCGCAGAGGGCGATTAGCTGCCACAAAGGAGTAATGAGATTACTCCCCGACATGCCACCCTCGGTGCTGTTCTGCTCATTGTCCTAACCCTCCGAACAAAATGACATTCAACTGAAACAACACACAAACGAAGCTATTGTTCCGGCGCGCTGCACAAGGCGACCGAGGCGCAGCGGCGGTGAGGATGGGAGCCATCGAACTTGCTGCTCATTACCAGTACAACCTCTCCTCGAAGCGGCAGAACGACGAGGCGACGTTCAGCGTCTGTTCGGCTCTGTTTACTGACGCTTCTGCAAAAAATAAAACACAACAAAAACAAAACAACAACAATATGGTGACAGCCAGATTGCGTCCCAGTAGATGCAGGGCCAATATTTGCACTAGGCCTGCTGTACGTGTTGAAAAAGATGGTAGATTGGATTTCGAGCACACGCTTACACACATAAACACACACAGACACCCCCCGTCAGTTGTTTGTTCTTATGCAGTCTCCCATCTTGCTGTATTTTGAGAATTAAACCAATAAGCCCCCCTGCTAAGCCCAGCAGTTATTGATGTGCTGCCTTTTTATTGTCTGGAGTTTATTCTGCTCATATTCACTGTGTCTGCCTTTGTGCCGCGGCGCAGCCACTCTAAACAGGCTGACACTCGGGGCTCAGAGACACAAGGGCAGCTGTGGAATTCGAGGCAAAAAAAAAAAAAGGCTGTAGAAAAACACCATAATGCTCTGATATCTGTTGAGCACACAGATTTCACAATAGCTTTCAGTTCCCTGGACCAAAGTGTTGGCCGCACAGACAGACATGTCCGCATTTCATTTTGGTGACATGAACAAGGACATAGTTTTTTTGAATTTTAAGACTGAAAAAAATTCTATCGAGGTATTCAGACCTGTTCCTGGCGAGGGAAGGACTCAAAAACCAGTCTGAAGGACTCTTGTACAATCAAATTTCCGCTTCATCCAACTACAATACATACCGTGCCTCTGTTGCAAAATTGAAACTCTTTAATAACTGCCAGTACAAGAAAAACAGTTTAAAACTAAGCCTGCTCCTATTTCATTAGATGTTCCTATGAATACCTGGATCTGTTCTTTTATCTGGATAAACATTAATGGGGTCTATTCTGGGCCGAGACCCATCCTCCATCCAAGTTTCACGGAAATCCGTTCAGTAGTTTTTGTGTTACCCCGGTCACAAACCAACAAATCAACCAGCCAACAAAGGTGACAACGTAACTTCTGAGTGATAAAACTGACCATCACAGCCTACGCTTTCACAAAACAGCAGGTTTAGCTTGAAAATGAAAGGTGACATTCATGGTGTCCACGCGGCCTAAAGGTCACGACGACCCTTTATGCTGCAGAGTGCACAGTCATCAGTCTGAAGAAAGAAAATAAAAGTCAAAGAAATGCTGGCTAGCCTTGTGGTGTCCATGGACTAAGATGCAAACCATGGTTCATTTATGTAATCTTAAACTTGTAAATTTGGAGCACTTTTGGAATATGCCACTAAAATGGCAGTCCAAGCTAAATGTGGCATTTGAGTAGCAAAAATAATTCAACAAACTTGCTTGGATAAAAACCAAAGAGATAATTTTGTTTCTCTGAAGTTAGCTTAGAGGTGTTGTTCATTGGTGATGTGTTGAAATGCTAACATTATTAAGCTAATGTTACATTATACAGGCAGACGTACAGTATTTAGCTAGTTGTACAGACCACATGGTAGAACTTTGGGATGAATATGGCTTTACTGGCTAATGTTGTTGATGTTGGCTGTTAAACATGAACTCACATGACAAATGACACGTTGGTTAGTTCATACAGAAAGCGCCAGCTCTGCTTCTTTGGACCGACAGATTGGATTTAGGTTCACAGCTCATGTCCCTGGTTTGATTCCAACAAGTGACCTTTGTTGCATGCCACCTATTTCCTTTTGACCCTCATTTCTCGTTACATCTTTCCATACAAAATGAGGCAAAGAAATACAGTTAAAAGAGAAAATGATGATGAAACTTGTTCATATGTACAATACCTCCTTAAAAAAAACATCAGTTTTTTACTACAGGTCGTGTTTTTTCACTTGTATATAAAGAGATACAGATAATTAGCATAAGCTAAGCTATTTTTGAAAACAACCCCAGGAGAAAGCATAAATCCCCAAAACATGAACATTTCTTGGAAACTTCCAGAGCTTATTTTGATCCCATTTTTGCGCTTTATTACGTAGATCACAGTGAAAAGATGAGAAGCAGAAGCAGACAAAGAAAAGTTCTTCTCTCCAGACTTGAAGACATTTACATAGTAGACGCCTCGGTAAGCTGAGTCACCTGAAGCTGCTTCCCCCGTGCGCGTCTCTGAAATCCTATCTCACCCATCTCATTTTATCTCATCACACCCAGTGTCTCTGTACGTCGCTGCTCGAGCCCACGGGGAAGTTTGTCACTTTGATAACAGGTGGGATAAGAAGTGCAGTCAGGCAGGGAAACAAAAAACGGCAACTAAATCACAAAGTTGTAAAAAGAAATTAAACAAAATGCTCCTTTCCGTTTTTTCGGGGGTTCCGGTGAAAGTGTTATTTAAAGCAGATGCACGCGCAGAATGGGATTTCGGATGCTCTTATTAATTTGGTTTATGTCACGGCCACTCGGCTCCCCATCACCTGAGGTCAAAACTCTCGGCTGCGAGGACAATAAATAGTGCTGTTCAAGTGCCTCCACAATTTTCGGCTCAATAGAGGAAACGCACAGTTGATTTCTCTGTGGTGTCTCGGCTGCTTTATTAGCACAGAACTGAAGGGGCATTTTTTTTCCCCCTTCTGTTTATTGTACCTCTGTTGGCGAAAAAAGAAAAGCAACAGTCTCCAGAGCTCCACACAGCCCATGGATGTCTGGAGGTTACAAAAGTAATCAACATTCAGTCATAGAAGGGAGAAAAAAAAGAAAAAAAAAACGAGAAAACTTTAAGGTGATGCAGAGGACATCTTTCTATTTTCAGTTAACAATAGTACTCTTCTCTCCGACATCACTGCTAATCTAAAAATGTATGTTTCTTCGAGGCTTTGTTTTTTTTTTGTGAATGTGACACTTTTCTTCCTCTATTAGATGCCAGGACTCCAGCCTTGACACACAGAAAACTACCCGGTTCAAAGGCGATCGCTGGAAAAATCACTGCTGGCCACTTTCAGCACATGCGTTCGAACAAAGTACAGTAACCGCACTTCAACGCTAAAAACATTACAGCTTTGTTTCGACACAGAGGAGGTTTGCGAGTGTTGCCAGAGAGAGCTTAAAATGGCTGCTGAAAGTCAGAATACTGGAGCTGAACCAAGCCCAGCAGACGGTGGACAGGCTTGCGGTTGGATGGCTGGGTTCGAAGGCAGCAGCTTGTTAGGGTGGAAATGGATTAGCGAGAGGCACAATGGGAGTCTTAGGCGTGTCTGCGGTGTTGTGTTAAAGCCCTGCCTACGTTGCCCGGGCTGCTAGACTCATTTATGCCCAGCGGTGCATGCAGCGGCCAACGCTCACACACAGGGCTTTTCTAATTGCCACGGTTCCTTCTGTGCTCGCAGCGACAGCCCCGATTCAGCATCCATCAAATAATATGAATTAACCTGCAGCACCGCACAATTGTTCTGTTTTGTCACATGCAGCTGGTGGAGGAATTATTTCTCTAACACGCTGTTGTTTTACATTCAGGGAGAGACTGTAGAGAGTCAGAGTTTCTGAACAATGTACAGATTCCCCTCACCTGCATATTTCTTTACTGCTCTCAAAAATGCTTATATCCATATTTTAAAAATGCTAACCATGTCTTTAGCCATGTTAATAGCGATAAAGCTAAAGTGCTGCGTTGGTATGTCCAGCACCATGGTTAATTTTTCTTTTTAAAATTCTTTTCGTTGAACGTTTATTTAACCAAGAAGTCTTAAAATCTCTTTTTCAAGGGAGACCCAGCCAAGATAGCACACCATTACTGAATGAAATATTAGCATGCTAAGGCTAAACCGGACTAAGATATGCTAACATTTACCTCACAGCACTACTAAAGACAGTTCTTTGTTGCCATCGTGAAGTAGCAAGGGATCATGGGAGTTGTAATCCCTTTCTCTCTTTCTTTTACTGGAAGTCAGAGCAACAGATGACCACATGAAACACGCTGTTACCTTACCTAAAATCAAAGAAATGCTACATCTTCTATCTTTAAAGCACCTGTGGGTGGAATTTGACTTTAGACTTTGGCGCCTCCAGTGGTAGGTTTTGAAAAGACGGTGTGGTCGGTATCGGTGTTCCCAAACCAGTTGTCACCTGATAGTCTTGACTCTCTAAACAACAAAATGTTACCCCATCAGAGGTTTTTTGGAAGATGCAACAATTCCATAAAAATATCACACATATTAGCGTTGCTGCTCAATGTGTTTCTTGTGCATGAGCGCCACCCTGGTCAGGAGGTTTGAAGAAGGAATTGATAAACAGCAGTTAAAAGTTATGGATGGTTAAAGTAAAAGGCAGCATCCAGTGTTGGGAACTGCAGCCCTACGAGACTTGGACACAATGGAATAAAATATGTAGCAGCGTCTAGCTTTTGCTAGACATTCAATGATGCAACACTACACCTTTGATAGATGTATAAGTATAATTATGTGACACCGTCGCTGTTGACACTAGGATGATGATTTGTGTTTGAAATCTGGCTTTATTGCTCACTACCCAGTGTAGGGAATAGTGAATGAGTGAGCGGGGCCGGTGATTTAGATAGAGGTATTTTATGCCTTTTATTAAACAGCAGTCAGAGGAGAGATGGCAGGAAACGAGGGGAGCGAGCGATGGGAAATAAACAACATAGCCCTTGTAAAAACAGAGCCACCCACACAAACTCATCAAAGTTAGTTCTCTTTCATTATTGATGCCTTATACTGCTTGTCAGGCAAAACCGTGGCAAGTCTTGGGAAATAGCGAATAGGCCTTCTTCACAGAGGACACTTTGACATATCACAAAACCATTGGTGTAAATAGTAACTAATGCCGACAGGATTCAGTTTCAGGGTACCGGCATTGTGCATTTTGGCATCATGAATAATATTGGTAACACTGTGCTTTTATCACCCAAGCTTTTGCTACTATGAAAGTCAAAATGTCTTCTGTGGGGGAAAAAAGGCCTTTTCACACTCACTTTCACACCTACGGGCCAGTTAGAGTCTCCAGTTATCCTGCATGTCTTTGGACTGTGGGAAGGAAACCAGGGGAAGAGGAAGAAAAAAAAACAACCTAGCAGGGAAAACTCCTCACAGAAAGTTCATCAAAGGAAGGAAAGCAACAGTCTTGGAGGCACACTCTGACTGACAGGTGCTCGCTGGGAAGTGCGGTGAAAAGACACCACAACAAAGATATTGCAACAAAAGAAGAAAAAAACGCTGGATGTTGTTTAGCTAATGGTCCCCAAAATACGACCCAGTGAGATTTTCTAATGACGGAACATTTATTCAAAACTTGTGCTATGAAGGATACATCTGGTGACATCGACAGCTCTCAAAGAAAGACCCGAGCCAACTGTGGATTGATCAAATGAAAAAGGTTTTCTCTGCCTATCCAAAGCCTAAAAAAACATCAATAAGCCACAATGTTGCACTGGATATCCTGCAGTTTATGTCAATTTTGCATACTGTGCAGTAAACACCCTCTAGTGTGCTAAATGTGTATTCATCCACTGCTGAAAATAGTCCCCAAACATAATCCAGTGTTTTGCGAGAAGCTACAGTGCCTAGATTCAGGAAATCAATTGGACTTTTTCTTCTAGACTTTTTTTTTCAAGGGTTTATTTTTTTTCTTAAAACAGCTGGGCACTATATATCAAGTCAGTATTGGAAACCCTGTTCATATTCTGTAAATACTGGATGTGTGTTCATCCGCAGATGGAAATAGTCCCCAAACAAAATTGACTATTTCCTCCAGTTGGAGTAACAATTTCTAAAAACTACAGTTGCCCAGCTGTTGAAGGAAATTAATTAGACTTTTTTTAAAGATTAAATTATGTGCGTCATCCGTTTGTAAAGATATTTCGTCTCCAATAAGAATTAATTTGCCCGGAGCCTGAGCCTGACAGCACTGTGAATCAGACTATCCAGTTGTTGGTTTTTGGTGTTCTCATGGAATTACTTACCAGGCACTTTAGTTTGAAGCAAACCTTTCACAAGTGAATTTGTTGGGGACTATTTTCCACCACGGATTGATACACATTTGGCACCACAGTGAGTATTTACAGGCTCGCTCTTGTTTAAAACAGTGGAGCTCTTTGGCACGGATAGATCAATTATATCAGACAATAGAAGCTGGATGGATGCATTTTCGGTTGCTTTTTTTTGGGGGGGGACAAGAAAAATCTAATGTCAAGAAAACAACAGGGAAAGTCTAAATAGTTTTCGGTCGAAGAAATCTCAAACTGACACATTTACAAATGTGTTTCGCGTGTGTTATTTTTGTACTAAAAGCAGCCAAATGCCAAATGTGTGTGTGGTCATGGCTCTAGTTTTGTGCAAGTGCAGCCTGGGCAAATGAGGATTGACAGGCCCCTAATGCCCTCTGCAGCGAATAAATGGATAATCGAGAATCCTGTTGTGACGCCCCCCGTCCTGTGTCTGAGATGAGACACACAGCCATCTGAGCACTCCAATGACACAGCCAGAGATTGATTTTTTGTGTGTGTTTGCGTGTATATGTGTGTGAGAGAGGGAGAATGACAGAAAGATGAATTTATTCTCTGACTTTCATAGTATCAGTCACTCTATTTACATATTCATTTCTCATATTATAATGCAGTGACAGTGATGTTATTCCGCCGCTGCCACCGCGGTGTCAGTTTTGCATTCGCGCTTTTTTTGCATTTACTGCGGACCTCTGAAGAGCAGGCAGGGACGCACGTCATCAATCTAACTTGAAAACCCTTCACAGTTTGTCATCTCTGCTCGCTCGCGCACTCAGAAATAAACTGATGTGTTGAGAGGGATGAACTTGAATAGGGCGGCAACTAATGCTCGCTTTCTAAACTTATGAGTCAGTCGTTTATGTGTCCTTCAAGCGCCCTGAGAAGAAATAGTAATTAGAACGTCCATAATTTCGACTGACCATCTGGTGAGGAAGATATGATACTAATGAAAGCACCAGAAGGGCTACTGAATATGTAATATTATATATATACATATATAATACTAATACTGTGGTGCAATCGTTTGGTATAAAGAGTTAAAGAAACACAGGTTTCCAGAGCCTAAGTATATGTTTTAAAGGTGACTATGCACATTTAACTTAAAGGAGAACAATCTTTATTTATTGATTTTCATGACTGATCATCATCAAAGGACAGTACAATTTAATTCATTTACTTCTAAATTCATAACTGGTTTGGATTCAGGGGAACACTGTTGTCTTCTCAGGATCTACCTTTACAGCGCCAAGCAGCGTTCTGGGGACCTAATTACCGTCTGAGGACCGCTTGGTTATGAAGTTACAAAATTAAAATCAAATAAATATTCCCGCAAAAATATATATTTTTGAGTTTTTTCTTGTCTTAAATGGTTTCCCCAAACGACATCTGCACCTTTAATTTAGCTTGTTTTGCCCTCTTTAAAGTCTAAAACCCTGAAATATTCTATTTCTAATAATGAAATACAAAGAAAAGAAGCAAACCTTTGTCTTTGTTAGTGAACTGATTAATAGAGTCAGTCCTAAATTTGAGAACACAAAGTATACCCAATAATTCGATCCTTGTATCTGTCAACATTTTCAGTTTTATTAGTTAATATTTTGTCGGCAACAGAGGCAGGGAATACAAAAATGAACTAATACGTGGATAAAAGAGAATAATATAGAAATATATCTAATTAAAGGGGTGGAAGGAACAGCTTGTAATCCAACAGTCAAAATGAAATAATGATTAATTTATGAACCATATATATGAACAGTGGGCATCACAGCCTTGTCAATAACCAGATACGGTGGTTTCCTGAGTCTTTAGGCCTTCTTCGTACCCATGCTGACCTGCAAACTTTATAAAATAAGAAAGTAAAGGAAGCATCAGAACCAATAACAGTTGCAGCTATTGATTCAAAAAAGCTGCTGTATCCATATTCCAGAGACTAAACATGATTTTTTTTTGTGTCTGAAGCAATAGAATATGTATTGAATTCAAACATCTAAACACAAAGTGACTCATCCTCCTCAGTTTCATACATCTGCCTGGCTATAAACTGCAGAAAATGGTCGGATCGAACGGAATTCTTCCGCGGCACCGACGAGGGGTCAAAGCAACACCGCCGATACGGCAGATTGAGCAATTTGCGATTGCTAAAAAATCAAGAAAAGGATGTTTACTTTCACCGGCCCGTGATGGAGAACGATAGGGAAGTGTAATGAAATAAAAGCCAGGCGGAGGAGATAGACTGGTGGGCGAGTCACGTCTGTCTGCAATGCACTTATCAGGTGGGGATTTTCTGGAAGTGTCAGTCGGTATAGGAAGCCTTCAAGGCTCTCGCAGAAAGGGGGGGATGCTGCGGTAGTGACAGGGCTATCTGCCTCTGACAGCCCAAAGACCTAAAACCGGATGGCTGGGAGAGATAAGGCTCTGTCGGCACTGGACACACACAAACACACAGGACACACACAC
>CAEMYA010000083.1:5041749-5051752 GCA_903131615.1 Diplodus sargus
GGCACCAGAGGAATATTCTCACATCCGTCTCGCACAAAGGTCTTCATTAGTTCGGAGCATTGCTTCTGGTTGTGCAATCATGTCTTAGCGGACAGGTAATTTTAAAGCTATCAAAAGGTTACTGCAGTCCTTGGATACTTAAACTCCTGAAGAAATGCCAGCGGATTCAAAAGTGGAGTTCTAACTTGTTTGTCCGTGGACTCAGAGATGTTGTACAACTACTACAGCCGTAATTAGACACACTTTAATCTGCAAATCCAATACCGCGACTCCAGCGTGCGTCGGTGGTGTCTGCGCTGTGACATTTAAAGGATAAGACTGGCACTACATTTTTCTTATTGGCCACTAATCTCGCGAAAAGACACCAACAATGAGGTTTTTCCAGCTAGTATTGATATAGCTCGCTGCTCTCCGCCAAAGAGCGCCATTGGTGTCCAAAAAACAAATTAAACAAATCAATGAGCCACGCTGTCATGGCTCCACGCGGTAAAAAGTCGAAACCAACAACGTGTAAGTCCGTTTCCTGTTACTCTGACTCAGGCCCAAGCTTATTAATTCCTGTTGAGAGTATTTACAGCTTTTGATACACAGGAAATAGTTGTTAGAAGCATAAAATCACTGTCGGTTGTTTATATCACCAGATATATCCTTTGCCACACAAGCATTGACTACTTGAACAATTAAATGCATCAGTGAGCCGCACAGTTGTGGCTCTGAGCTGTAAAAACTCATTGTAGCGCCAAATTCGTATTCATCCGTGGTTGAAAATAGTCCCGGGCAAATTCACTCCTTACACCTGTTTGTGAAACGTTTAATAAAGACTACAGTGCCCAGCTGTTTTCAGAAATGATTTGGCCTTTTTTTAAACTCGGAATTATACGTTCATGACAGGTTTTTTTTAAAGATCTCCAGTAGCGACACATGATCGGGCCTCAGTGCCGCCAGGGTTTTCGCTAAAATATCTGTACATGACAACTAGGGTATGAAAAGGGTTAGAAGAGATCGTCATGATGGCTAACAAACTACGATTACACTATGATTAGGGTTAGGCAATTAAAATACATGGTTGATGTCAGGGAAAGGTCGCTGTTTTCATTAATAAAGAGACAAGTGTTATTTGCGGTGTCCAATTGCTACACACCCAGTCCTGTACTTTCTGCTTCGCTGCATATGGGCCACTTTGGATGTAAATTGTGAGGTGCAAAGTTTTTCTTTAGCCTTTATTCAATCAGGTAAGACCTTTTAGAGATCAATGATGTCTCCTAAAAGGGCAACATTCAAATGCTCAGACAACCTGGAGTCAATTGATTTCACCATTTACTTTAATATCATTCAGTGATATAACATTTTGAAGAGCTGTCTGGAGTTTGTTCCGTGCAGAAACCTGTAAGCTGTCTTGCACATTTCCGTTTCGACTTTGGGAACAACAAATCATAAAATATCCAGAGACATAAAGAATTATGATTTGTATATTACCCAGACAGAAGGCACATAGAGGCAGAGGCTTAAATAACAAAGATGAAGTACAAAATCCAAACAAAACAAAGGCGGCCAAAATAAAGCAAGAAAAAACAAATATAAACCCAAATATGATGAGGTGTCGTGCGTTTACAGCCGGCCAACTCACTTTTGAATATAATTCACAATGTGACACAGCCTATCCAGCATGTGAAGACAATGAGCAGAGACGTTTGTCTGCTGTAGACATAATTCTAAGCGACATCGGGCTGGTAACACCGAGCTGCAGTTAAAGTGAGACTCTCACCAAAATGCAACTTAGTCTTTTTTTTTGTGTAAAAGCATAATTACGAAAGAGGCACTTTTGAGATTTACCGTATTTTGGTTTTCGGGTCAAACCCATTTTCAATGGGAGTGCTTGGGGCACTTTAGCGATAGCATCGAAATTGCTATTTTCAAAACACTAAGAAGGCTCGACACAACATGAAACTTTGCTCGTAGAATCACCAGGGTCTCTACACATGAAAGCAAGCATAGAGAACATTGTTTGTGTACACACAGTTTGCTAAAAAGAACGTTTTTGAACAACTCACGCTAGCAGTAGCTTGTTCCGCTAGCTGCTGTCATGGCAGCCAAGAACTATCGATCTCCGAATGCGACTTAACCTGGAGGACAGTTAAGGTGGACCGGTTTTTGATTTTAGTATTGTTTCTTACATGAGGCTCCTTTTTCAACTTCAAGGTCAACATTGTTTTTCGCTAACGACAAAACAATGAATTATCCGTGCATTTATATGGAACTAAGCTTTAGGAGCATTCGGAGAGCGATACTTCTCACTGGCAGGAAGGCAGCGAGCGGAGGAAACATCTGCTAACGTGAGTTGTACAAGAACTCTGCTTTTGGTAAACTCTGTGTACACAAACAATGTTTTCAATGCTCGTGTTCATGTGTAGAGACCCTGATATACTACGAGCAAAGTTTCATGTTGTGTCGAGCCTTCTTAGTGTTTTAAAAATAGCGATTTTGATGCTATTGCTAATTTGCCCCTAGCAATCCCATTGAAAATGAGTTTGACCCGAAAACGAAAATACGGTAAATCTTAAACGTGCCTCTATCGTCATAATCATGCTTTTACACAAAGGTTTGACTCTTATACATTCACAAAAAAAGCCTTGGTTGCATTTTGGCGAGAGTTTCACTTTAAGCTGAAATACTGTCTTTGTTGAGGAGCTCGGTGTTGAAGAATGTGTATCTAAAAGCGAACCTTTTTTTAAATGAGACTCGGTATCTAATCAAGTCAATCTAGCCTGGTCGAATGTTGACTTCAATATGGAGTTACAGCAGGGATTTCATGTTTTTTGATGATTTTATTTCAATACCGCTATTGCCTCAGATTGACTTCCACTTCAGTTAGCATTCTCGGCTCCTCACTTTTTAATAGTTAAACATATTCGAGCCAGAGATCTGCCCGATGCAACCGCTTTTCGTTTGCCTCTGGACAACTCCTCTGCCTCTGTCGTGATTACCCTGACAGTAATTGTTGGTGAAGAGTAGAGCAGTTAAAATGCTTGCTCTCCATGCTGCAGATTCTGATTGGAATGAGGTATGTTTTATGTCATATCTCAGCCCCTGCAGAGAGATTATTGGCACTGTGGCAGACACTCTCGCCTGGTCGACCTGGTCATTACCAGACATGAAATAGGATTCAGAGGATGTCCAGGCTTTGAGGTTTTTTTTTTTTTTTGGCGCAGTGAGACAGTGAGGCGAGGAATCAATAAAAACTGATTGGTAAGCCTGTTTTGTCGCTGCAAAACAATTATCAGACTTTGTGGCCCTTACAAAGTTCAAGAGATGAAACTTGGCCATTTGCTACAAAACACTCTGTCTTGTGCTATTACACCGCAGTCCACCTACTCTTGACCCCAATCTCCCAGATATCCACACAGGAAAGGAAGGTGGACACTTCTCTCCCTCCTCGATCTAACCCGCCGAGATCAACCTCAGCCCGCCTGACAATCGAACAATCTTTAAACTGACCTTGACCACGCAAAAAAAGAAAAGAGAAAAATCGAAGGCGTTGGGAGGGGGGAGAGGGAGGCTCATAAGAAAACCTCCCACCCTAAAAATAGAAAAGGTGGCAATTAAGTGCCAATCTAATCATCCCTCTGGTAAACGAGCCCTGAAGATTCCGCCCTCGTATCCCCAAGGCTTTCTTTTTTTTTTTCCACACCACTTCCTCATCATCGCTGGCTATCGGCTTAATTACGCCCCCGCCATCCCCAGATAAGAGAGTGATAGCCTTATCACCACGGCTCATTTCCAAATCCATGAAATTAATAAAGTCTACCTCCCGTCTCAGTTCTGGGGCCAAACTTATATGAGCTGTCACGTACGAGAACTCGGTGAAGTAATACTTCGCCCGGTCTTACAGTTGGCAGAGAAAACGCGACAGGAAATCATCCTCGAGGAGATTAAAGACAACGAGGGGAAGGCTATTTTGTGCTTCACGCAAATTTTCAGCTGCTTTTTTTTTTTTTTCACCCTGAAGAGGGTTGTGTCTGCGTGTGAGTTTTTTATGATTCCTGCAGCTTCATTTACCATTCACACAGTCGCAGGATTGGCGCAGTTAACCACTTCATTTTCTTAATCTCCACCTTGGGAGCGCGGCTAAATTGCACAGTTTTGTTCCCCGCTGCAGTGGACTTTGCAAGACTTTGCATGTCTGCGTGAAATATCAATTAGTGGGGGAGCACGTCGGAGTGAAAAGCGCTACCTGCAGGCAGTCCATAAAACTCCCAGCTTGTTATAAGTGATAGTTTCTTTATCCGGAGATCATCAATAAACCTCTAATCAAATAAAGTGGAGCTGCTTTCCAGTCGGATCCACCTCGAGTCTATGAGTTCTCCAGCTCTCCGTGTTGGCTGCTGTAATCAGTGGGGAGACAGCTGGTTTCACCACGCTGTTCCACCTGCCCGCTCCCCTGAGTAAAGGGCTGTGCTTCACCGACCAAATCCACTCCAAGTCTCTCTGCGAGGCACACTCCAGCATGACTGGCAGGGGTCTCACACATAGATTTCAGGGAAAAAGGGAAGGTTGGGCGGACCCGTCACCGCGCCGACGCTGGCAGTGGAATGAGACGGGCTCCCACTAGGTTTGGGCCTGTCATTTATTTCTAAACGACGGCAGATGGTGGGTTTGGCGCTTGCACCATCCTCTCAATCTCCCAAGGTGCACTTCTGTGATGGATGTGGCGAACGGGAGCGCCGCGGAGAGGGCTGAGGCACATCTGCGCGGGCCGATAACGGGGGGCAAAGTATGTCTGGGCTTTCTAGCCGCCGACTCGCTTTCACGTATTACTCATTCCCTCACAGACCTCTTGAGGACTCGCATCTTTCAGGGTTTATTTGCCTCTCACTTTCATAGCTTTGCTTTTTTGCTGCGCTTATCAGCAGGACACCTTTCTGTTTACCACAGGTGCACCTTTTAGTTTGACATTGCTACCTGACTGGAAAAATCTATGGAAACTTTCCCTCCAGGCTGCGATATATATATATACCCCGTTTGAAAAAAAAAAACTGCTGGCACAATAGTTAATCATCACAGAATTATATTAACTGTAGCTATCATGGGGTCTTTAAGCAGCTCTTCACTCACGGAGAAACTTTCTCCGTTTTCAAGAACTGACCAATAACTTTTAACAAAGTGACATTACACAACCAAGGAATATAACTTAACTTAATTGGCTTTCATTTCTTTTGTTATCCTTATTAGTACTTGTCATATTGAATGCCTGTTGGGTCTTTCACAGCACCGTTGAAGTCATTGAAAATACTGTTGTTACACCGCTCTGATTAAGCTTTTGTCAAAGTTTCGATGCTGCGTGGACAACCGTGGCTTTTTACAGAGGCGGGGAGAACTGTAAGTAATTGCCATTGTGTTATAGCTATAATTACGTGTACTTGTGCTCGTTGTGTTAGAAAAGTGCCTTCGTGTGTGCTTTAACACATCACAACTACTCACATCCTAAACTCATAGCACACAAGAAAAGAGAATATAAGGAGCACGCTAGCAGCCAGGAAAAAGACACTTTAATCAAATATATTTTGATTTAAGTGATTGAATTAATCAATTAATTGAGTCGTCTGTAAGAACCCAGACATAGCGTACTTTTTAAAAGCCATTACGTCGCTGCCAGTTTTGCTACCTAGCAAGTAGCCTGGGCTAGCTAGCAAAACGGACAAATCGGGTATTGACATGCAGGTACGCCTAACTTGTCTGCAATAACATTCATTTCTTTATTTGATTCAACATTAATTTTGAATGTTACGAATGTCACGTTGATGTTAGCACATGTTAGCTGACGGAGGCTTCATATATAGGCCTATATAACTTTGTCATGTTTGCATTTAATTGGAAAATCTTCTACCAACATCCTTCCCCATCACAGGTTAATAAGTGGCCTAGCTGTAAATTATATTAATGTAGCTATTTCTAGACCCACTTTTTTGTAGTTGGTCCCGTGTAGCCTGATTTCTTGCCAAAAAAAAATCAGGCTACATGAAGTATCATGAATGTAGGCCCGGGATCCTCATTCGGATAAAACTAAATAGGGTTCCCCAAAGAAAACTACTCCGGTTAGGTTTAGGAAAACATCATGGTTTGGGTTTAAATGCCTACGTTACTTCTATAACTATTTTACCAACCGGCCCATGTTACCTAAGTGACTTGTGTTATATACGTTACGTTACTTCACTTCAATTTAGCTCAGCATTTACCTCTGGTTTCACACTGGTTATACACAGCTTGTACAGCTTTATTTTCTTGTTTTCTTGATATCATTATGTTCACGTACCCTTTGTGGTTCAAGAATGACGAATATATAGTACGTTTAGATTACAAAAAACATGGTATCCTGGCGTGGCTAAATGCCCTAACCCCTAACATTAAATGTGATGTTTCCTTACAAATATAAATAGCCAGAAAACCATGTAAGAAATAAGCTATAGAGGACAGAAGGGGCCGCTCTCGTAGTGAGAGAGGAGCTGCATGTTATCTGCATCCACAGGCCCATTTGTGCTGAATTTACACCGTGTAGTTACACCGCATGTTTACCGCTGGGGTGAAAAATGTTGGACCTCTTTCCGCCCTCTTTTTCAAGATCCTCGGAGTCCAGCTTTTACCGGAGCAGTTGACAAACACACACCCACGCCCTACACGCCGCCTGACACAGTAGATCCAAACACACATTAAAGTGAGCAATCACCGCCTAACAACACCCTTGCAAAGGTCACGTCAGCTTCATCACCCTAATCATGGAGCCCCATCACTTGCCATGATTTAGGGGTTGCAGTAAAAGCATCATAACCCGCCCAACCGCATCCCTGCCCATAAACGTCTCCATGGCAACAGGGACGTCGGGCTGCCCTCCGACGATGCATCTTTGGGATTCTCGGCGCGTCGCTGTGGGGTGACAAGTCAGGCGTAAAGAGTCGATTTAGCTGCGGCATTGGGGAGGCTCGCACATTAGCGGAAAGGAAATAGGAGCCAGCAAATACTTAGTGGGTGATTGGCTCCGCAATAACAGAACACCCCCTTTGGCAGCTCGTCAAGCGGTGCTATACGGATGCCATTACAAACAGGGGGCCATTAGGAGGCAAGGAGGCTTTTTGAGGCATGTCGTTGCTGCACGTCCTTAACCCCTGAGGGCATGTTTGAAGACGTGTATGATCAGATAGATAGATAGACAGATAGATGGATGTCGAGGATCGCTCGCATTCAGGAAATATGAGGTTTTTCCTGCAGCATCCAGCACTTTAAGAACAGACCATGTAACAGGGTAAAACATCTAGTACACATCCCTCCAAAGGCCTAGTTACATCAATCCCCTTTTGCAAAAAAAAAAAGGCAATTTGGGTCAAAACATGGCACACTGTGTATACACAACGCCCCAGAGGATCAGACCCAGATCTGACTCAGAAACAAAACCTTTTTCTGTCAGCCTGAGCATTTCCTGCCTACTCCCCTCTTTCACTTCCATACAGAGGCCGTGTTGTTCATATTATACTTTTATAACACTTAATAGCAGCTATTTAGTGCATTTTTTTTTCCCCTTGCCGGCTACGATTTTTAAACAGATACACACACACACACACACACACACACACACACACACACACAACTTAAAAGCTTCATTTTGCTGTAGGCAGCACGGGAGACCAGAGCTGCATTATAATGACTTCCTCACTGTAGGAAAATGTGCTTTGTGATTTTCATGCCTCATGCAGCGATGAGGAACGGTACACACTGAATGTGAGTAGCTAGATCTGCACAGAAGCGCTATTAATATGCAGTAAAAAAAAATAAAGAAATAAAAAGGCTAACTTAACCAGTGGCGGGATGAATATTTTATCAGCGCGGGGTGCATTGATGTTTCCTCCATATCTCTTTTTATCGTGGCTGTCAAAGGCAATTCGGATTGTGAGGATTTTTCTTAAAGTGGACAGAGAAAGCCTGTTGATGCCGCCGACAAATCATTTCATTTTTCTCACAGTTGTACTTATCACCTCTGCTCCACTTGTATTTAATTATAACAGACTAAATCGTTCTTGATAACTGAAATAATAAGCAGCTGCAAATGAAATGACTAATCGGACAATAAGTAGAAGCACCCGCCTGGACTAATGCTGAGACCTTTTTTTTTTAGCTGAATACAGTGTGCAGCAGAAACAGGATCTGATTGTGAATTCAAATCAGGAGGGGAGAGCACTGAAACACATTTCTTTCCTGCTGCTCAGCTCTGGTTGTGCGCTTCACTGCATCATCAAATTGAAGGAGAGAAAAATCCCTCTCAGCTTCAGTTTTCATCTGCACACATTTGAAACACTATATTTAACATGCTGAGTCCGTGCCTTTTGTGGAGGCAAGCGAAAATGCAAAAGACCCCCCGAAGCTTCTCGCCACATCTGATCCATACTGACGCGCCTCTACACTGATATTATACTAAAAAATTTTTTAAAAGTTGCACGTTATTTTATTTTAGCACACTATGACTATAATAAAGACATGTAATATGATGTTCCTAGTATCAAATTCGATAAAAAAAATTTAAAAGTATGTTCTTTATTTATTTATTTATCAAGCCAAATTTTAAAGTGAGAGTAAACAAGCTGTTTAATTTTACCCGAAGACAACATTACCTGACCTAAAGTTGGAGAACTTGGTGTGAAACACTGCGTGAACTAGTGCGGTGTAGTTTTTTGGTTGAGCACTTTCAAAACTTCACAAAAAATATCGACAGAAAGTGAAGTAATAACAGTTGACGGTATGACATCCATGTATAGCGTTACAAGGCATGTTTAGTATCCTCACCAGCTGGTCCTCCACTAAAGTGCCAGTGCTAGCAGTAGCGGTATAAACACAAACACTTTGGTGCTACAAGCTCTCAGTTCGTGCTTTTGTACATAAAATCTCTGATGGAGAACTTAACTACAACTCCCAAAGTGCTTTTCAGCAAGAACCATCCGATCCAAAAGCTTAAAAACGGGTCTCTCTGCCGCTAACGGTGGATGGAAGCTAGCTGTTGTGAAAACAGATTTTACTATCTTACTTTACGTGGTTACGACATGAAATTGCCTGAAATTTAAGTGGCCGTTTGGGAATGTCAACATTTACCTTAGAAAAAAAATGTCATAGAAAAACTACGCAGCTAAAATGTCAGTAAATTAACTCACCAAAAAGTGGACTTATGCAGCCACCAACATTTCTTAAAACGTACGTAAACACGCCAAAACTAAGGCCATTCAGGAAATACAAGAGGGGGTTTTCTTATGCAATCTTCTCATTAACACGGTAAGCCCAGCCCTATTTGAAGGCAGCATCTAGCTAGCCTCTTCTGTGTAACAACAGCAGCGGAGCCTCGTGGGTATTGTAGTATTAGGAGTCGTCCCACGTGCTGAACCGATGCAAAAAACACAATTTCTGGGGGAAAACCAGCAGTAACTCTGTTGTCTGTTTTCCCTGCGTACACCTGCTGCATCCCCTCCTATTCTGGCCATTCGGTGGATACCTGTATCTCCCCTCCCCCTCCGTCCTGTGTAGCTAAAGCAAGTGCTGGCAGTACATCACCTTCTGTGGCTGCCCATGCTAAAGATGCATGCATTCATGGTAGAGTGCCACAATTTAGATGAAAACGTCCGTTAAATAAAGTGTGTTATGTTGAATTAGCCGCCTGCCCGGCCCGGCCCGGCTGTGTGCACTTCAATGGTCTCCTCTACCACCCGTGATCTGGTGCGCGGACACCCCCAGAGTTTTTTTTTTTTTTTTCCACTTTCACAGTCCCGCAGGCACCCTCACTGACTGGCATCTCATTAGGAGAGCGGGGCGCCGCGCTTCTGTGTTCGCCGCCAGACAGGCCACACCACAGGCTGCATGCTAATTGCGGAGGCGTAGCCAGCATGAGACGACCTTGTATGGTAAAAGAGGAAGGAGGCAGGGAAGTGGTTTTTTTGTTTAGCGTCTGGTGGGCAGGGGGGGCTCTCGTCCGCAA
>CAEMYA010000083.1:5053746-5063893 GCA_903131615.1 Diplodus sargus
CTCACAACCCTGTAGTGGAACGACGGCGGCAGCAGAAACTTTCCAAAGGACTAAACAATAAACCCATTGAGGGGCCCCTCTTCTGTTAATGGCTCTCACACCTTCGGCTGCTGCCGTACAGCGTGTTGTGCAGCTCAGTCAAGCCTGTGGAAGCAGGTCGTCTGATGAAAGCCTTTGTGGCTGAAACATCAAATGCACGGCAGCGGTTTAAGGTTTAAATGGGCAGCAGTCTTACACCTATTCATCCCTCCTGAGTTAGCACTCCCGCTCCTCACTGTGCGCGCTCGTTTCCGGCCTCGTCCTCGGCTCCTCGCCATTTCCATTCTGCTGATTTGTCGCTCGGATAATGAAGAAAAAACAAAATATCCCGACAGCAGCATGCGTTCGCATCCTGTAAACGTCTGAAGTGCTGGGTTGAAGTGGAGACGCTCCCCGCTGCACAACGCTCCCTGATGTAAATTTAATGCCGCCATATGCTGATGTTTCCAGGCACCGGTCTTGATTAAATGATTCAGCTGTATCTGATGAAGACGTAAAAAGTTCTCGCATCGTTTGTTATTGTGGCGGCCGCCGCCGTCTCTCTCCCCGATCCTGATAATCACATTTCTATTCAAAGTGGGGCAAAATAAATAAATAACGGCATTAGCCGAGCGGCGCGTCGGTATTCTTTTCCCTGAGCTGTGTGTTTTCTTTATGAGATCTTTTTTAATTGTAAATAGAAAACACGAGCGCGCCAGAATCGCATCTATTAATGTGGGAAACCATGAATTATGGGAGGAAATTAAACCACTTCCACACAAACAACAAACACACCGAGGCGCACCAACGCGCGCGTCGTAGGAGTACATTAACGTCCCAGCAGAATAAACGCATAACTACTTGATTGGCCCCAAGGGATGCAATATCTACGCTTTAATTTCAGATAGCAAGCGAGCATATCCTGTTACAAGCCATTACAAGAGTTTAATGCCAGGCGCTGTGTTTGTTATGCTCCCATTTTATATCCCCGCTTCTCAGGATTTAGCCCAGTTGGAGATGAGATGAAAATATTTTTCTTCCATGTGGGTTACGGTTGGAGTTTCCCCTTGTCTTGCAAAATTTACTCATATAATTAAAAATATTCTATTAAAAAACCCAAAATAATCACTTCTCTTCTTATTTCTCCTCCGTTCCAGAGACGTAAAGTAGATGTAACTAATTGCTCTTCCTCCTCTGGGTCTGGAGCGTAACGCCCTTTATTCGAGGATGTGATTGTCTGTAGGACGCACACACGCCGCCGTGGCTGCCGGACAGAAACATTTTATTTCTTGCCCTGGCGCCGGGGCTCGTGTTCCTGCTCTCGCCAGTCAGAGAGCTGCTCATGGCTCCGATTTTCTGGTTGTAATACAGACAGAAGATGCCAAACCAGTGTTAGGTCATTACTCATCCCACAGCCTGCTGAGAATAAATAGCAACCGAAGCTGAAATGTGCCAATGGAAGAGAAGCCAGAGGTGGAAGAAGTACTCAGACCCTCTGCTTCAGCAGAAGTACCAAAATACATGGACTAAGTTGGTCTTGTTTTAGACTCCGTGCCTGTGTTGAGATGATAATTCTGAGGTCACTGGTTTGCAGACTTTTTTTAGAGTAAAGTCAACTTTTAAGATTCACAGAGTATGACTACATGTATGATCCCTGTCAAATAATCATATAGATACTAAATAAAACGTATTCGATGTCTTTGGTGCTAAAGTGTTACCTGCAAAGGATATCACTGTACAGTTTACATACTTACATACTATATATAGTGTATATATGTATAGTAAACATCTCTTTTTAGATTTATCGCCTTATCTCTCTTATCTTTGTTTTTTTCGTGTAATTTAAGCGTGAATTTCACCTAAAACTCTTTAATGAAGTGGAAACATCTGTGAAGTTTAGAGGTGGCATCACCCGAGAAGATATAATCTGGTGCTGCAGTAAAGGTCCAAAAACGACATAAGCTTACGTTTTAAGCGATGAAGCCCTCAAACCTGAAGTAATTATGATGACGGGCAAAGGAGCGATTTTATCAGAGAGTGACAAAATCAGAGTAAAACACCGTATATGACCACGATCAAGTGTTTGTTATAGTAACCTGGTCGTTCTCACCCAAACCACGATGTTTTCTTGGAAACCGAACCAAACTTTACCCAGATAGTGTCACACAGTTTTATGATACTTAACAGTAAAATGACAATTAGACAGATTGGATAAAAACTAATGTCAGAAGGTACTTTATGTCCCTTTTAATAGCAGTGAAGTAGAAGTATAAAATAGCATAAAATGGAGGTAGTAAATGTACGTTTTGGAGAAGCACTAGTATTTCAGAAGAACAAAAAAAGGGCGAGCGCGGCCTGTCACCTGCTCGCAGACGTGTTTTTGGGTGTAATATCGGCTGATAAATACTGCGTTCCGGTGGGATGCTGTTCATTTGTGACATCCTCATTTCATATTCTCGCCAGTTGGGCATGCCTCAGTTTTGAGGTGTAATATAGGCCCTGCCAAATCAGCGGTAGCCCCATTACTCATCCCCCTCTGTGCTGTCTCCTGGCTTGTGCTCCGGCGCTAATGCAGATTACAGGGATATATGAGGGCTATTTTGTTCGCTGCAGGGTGGAAACGATCACAGGCAACCCCATCCCTCTCTGATGCACGACTCTACATCTGTTCTCCCCCCACCCTCCACAAGAAAGCCTATCTGGAGATCCATCAGAGCCAAACCTCTTATCAGATCGGAGGCTGCGACATCCATCGCACATCAATTATAGATGCTATGTGTAAAAAAATTGGGTCACTATATCAACACGCGCTCGCGATCCTCTGAGACATTGTTTGGTTAAGTGATTAGTGGCTTAACTTTAGATACAGTTTGCGCGCGTTATACGTGTTAAATGGTCCATTTATGATACATGAGCGTGCAGAAACAAGGGCCTCCAGTGAGGGGGAATAATAGGGAACTAATAATGGTTTTCGCCATAATGATAATGTGGCTCAACTTTTTTTCTCTGCGCGCAAAGAAATCGCTTCAAAGCAGAGGGGATTCATCACAAGTCACCACACTTTTGTTCGAGATCGTTGAGGAGCATCGGCGGCTGGTGTAGAAATCCACACAGGTGTGAAGCCTCGCAATCGATAAACCCATTCTCCCCCCCCTCCCCGCTGTAAGACAATCAGGGGTGATAAACGCGCCGCGCCGCATTATTCGCCGACGAGAATCACTCGCAACTTGAATTCATTTCCAGCTTGCTCCCCGACGGAGAACACAGACGTATTATTCAAATTTCCAATCTATTCCCGTGACCAGGACACGTCCCAAAAAAGACAAAAAAAAACCTGCACGTTTAATCTCTATGCAAGTCTCTCCTCATCTGTTGGGTAAATAGACCATTCATCATATTATTGGGCTTTTTACAGCTTGACTGTTTGAGTGATCTGTCTCTCAAACAGCCCCTCTCCCTGGCAGCCAAATCAATCATTTTTCAATGAAGATGTCACAGCTCATTGTGTGGAGCGCCATCCCCAAACAGTTCCCAGAGCCTCTTAGATGATAAATTAAAAGCTGAACTTTTTATTTTTGTTGATGAGGAACGGGTCGGGTCCTCTCTCCAGAAATGTGTAGGTTCGATATGTTTAACAGGCGGCATGCGGAGAATCCGCCGACTGTCAACATTTTTTACCTCAGCGGAGACGTTCGCAGGTGCAGGAGTGAGCCCGCTATTAACTTTTCATTAGGCATTGTAAACCGCACCAGTCATCAAGAAGTACTGCTCGATAAGGGACATAATTGGTTTGTGGTTCAGGACTAAGTTGTGGCTGTTTCTGTAAAACACCTAGCGTGAGCTCTCTCATGAAGGAGCGGAAAAGTTTTGCAGACTGACAGCTCAAACTATACCCAGACATCTCTTCGAGGATGTTCTTGGTATTGGGAGTGCTCGGCAAACACAAGATAAAGACCTTTAATTCAATAGTGAGGCCCTCAGATTGACTCATTAAATAACCAAACAGCCGCAGTGGAGTAATAAGGTTTTCAGTCTTCGGGTTGAATTATTATTCTTCTGTGAACACACCTCACGTCTCCTCTCTGCTCTCTTTTTTTTTTCTCTCTGTTTGTCGCAGGATCCTCCTCCAGGAGTCGATGCAGAGACACCGGGAGCCTGAACGCCGCGCCGCCTGACACAAGGACGTGTTTCAGATAACACGGTGTGCAGACATCGAGAGTCACACATGATCCCACACAAAAGGCTAACACCAACCCTGGCTCATCGTGCTCCTCTCTTTTTCAAGCAAACTCACAAAAATCCATCTATCCTCAAGTAGACTAAAGAACTTCTGAGTCTAGTTATTTGAGTTTGAGTTCAAAACTTTCCAGAAATGAACTAAAATCATCATCATAATGTGAAGAAATGCTAAGATAAGGAGATAGCTACTGACATTGGCATGCTAACGTGCTAGCCCCGAGCTCACGTGCTAGTGGTGTAAGCGCCAACACTCCCCGCAGTGCTCCAAGCTTAGCACACGGGCGGCTAGCTGAGCTAACTAGCTAATGACAGCTACAGTTAGCAGCAATAAGCGGTTACCCCGGTGATGTGCTGCCCTCTATTTATGATGAGTTTGAAATCAGCAGGGGGCCAATGCTAACATCGTGTATTTTAAAGTGCTTTGCAGAAGCAAAACGAAATTAAGAGAACATTGAATAAAAAACAGCCGGAAGAAGACAAAAACAGGCAAATGAACAGTTAGAGATTACAAAGGCATTATGTATCTAATTTATTTGAAAGCCACAGTAAGGAGTGATGTGTTAGCAGACCTCAGATAGAGAGTATAGAAACTGAGGGCTGCTCCAAGTAGAAGTACTCATTATGCAGGATTACTCCCCTCTGCATTATGTATTACTGGATTACGAGCAGTGATGCATTAACATTAAGCAGCATTTTAATGCTACAGGTTAATTTGCACTACTTTATATTCTGAGTAGCTCAATCTGTAATAATTCTTCATAATTCAACATACTGCAGTGGTGAAGAAAGTGTTTTACTTATAGGTCCACATTAAAAAAGTTGATTTATGAGCCTCATTCCCAACTCATCATATACTGGCGTGTTTCAGCAGGCGACCGACCCGACCTACAGTCGGTATATGATGAAAGTATATGATGAGCTGGGTATAAAACTCAAAAATCAACTTTTTCCTAAAGTCCATCTTTAGGTGAAAGTTGCAATACTAGAAATACTCAGAAAAAGTGTGTATTGTCAACAAAATGTACTTCAAGTACAAAAAAATGATATTCTTTAGATCGTGCAGCATTATAATGTTGCACCTGGTTAAAGTGAGCGACTACGACTAAACTCTTTTATAAGAAAGCATCATTTTTTATAAGATTATTATATTTCTTTATGAAAAAGTACAGCACACTGCTCAAATAAATGTACTTAGTGACTCTCCATTACTGATGATTTACACTCTTTCGGCATTAATCTGTTCCTGTGGTTAATTTTGGCTTCCTTTTCCTGCTAAAATCCAGCAAACACACATGAATAATGCATGAAATACCCATTTCCTGTGTTCGGAATATGCAACAAAATGGCTGATTTTATTAATAGTAACAGCAGCCTTCACACTCACGAAACTGAGCGCACAGAAATCAGACTCCATCCAGCCTAATTAGCGAGATTAAATGTAATCTGTTACCTCATTTCTCACACCTCGTCTCATGAGGCCTAACAGAGGATTTGTGAGGATGTGCGGGTCCGCTCTTCAGCCCCACCACCACCACCTCCGACTCCACCTCCACCTCCCCTACCCACAGTGCACCACAGTTGCGTTATTAAACTTGTATAAGATCATTAGCATACAAAGCAGGAAGCCCACACCGCGATGGAGTCATACATATTTATCTGGACGTGCCTGAGTCGTGCGTGCCTACCCTCGTACTGTAACCCCTCTACACGCAGGCACGGCTGGCTTTCTGCTGCTGCGAACGGGGGGAATATGAAGGGGATGTTACCAGAAACACGACAACTTTTAAGGAGGGGAAAGATATTTATTTGCGCAGCATCTGAAGGGAATGTTTGCATGCGCCTGTAAGACTTAATAAAAAAAAAAAGACAGAGCAGATGGAGTTTGGTTAGGTTCATCAGAGCAGTTTGCTCCGAGCATATCAAATGTAGTTTACACACACACAGAGGAATTTCACAGAAGGAGCAATGCCTGCAATACATATTCATCCGCTGCACACAGAAGCACATAATCAAACAGAAGGGAAACACAAACACAGAGCGTGGTCTTGTAAATATCACCTGTGGGTTACCTCTGCCTTTTGAATGACTGTGAAATCAGCTCCCTTTCTCTCTCCTTCCCCTGTTCCCTCCTTCTTCAAATCCGCTTTTTTCCTCCTCAACCATGCCTTCCCCAGCTCCCTGCCCCCCGTCTTCAGAGACCACTTTCTACACTTTCCTCCTTCTAGAGCACGCCCCCCCCCCCCCCCGTTTCCTTTCTTTTGGCGGCGCAGAGTTAATATTTCCTTCCTCCTTCCTTCTCTTTCCTCCCTCCTGTGAGATTGCTGTTGTGTCTTATGGCTTTTTATTCCTACGTGATTGGTAGATGGGTTCATGTAGGAGTAGAAGCCACTAAACACGCGGTGAGTGCTCAACGCGCTGGCCAACACACACAGCGAGCTTCCTGTGGATATGACAGCTGCCATGTTCACATCAGTGTCCTGCCCATTATCGAGAGGGCGCACGCAGTAAAAAATAGAACAGGGTAATAACTGCAGAGAGGGGCTAATCTTCTCAGACCAGCACTGTAATGTGAAAAAATCTTTGAAAATGACTTGATTAAACTGTTATTATAGTTAATTGAACAATTGGTCTTGTGGACAATGGACCTAAATGTGCTGTAGGTTCAGGCTGACGAATCAATCTGAGAAAAGTTGTGTGAGCAGACCTACTTTTCACGAAGATTTCCCACCTGCACGCCGGCCGCACATGCACTGAATTTTTAAACTCCTTCCTGCGTTCCTCTGCCGCCTGGTCGGCGTACAAAGCTGGAGCTGTTGTTCAGAGTCGGGGCTCTGTTCAGAGGTAGGTCATCGATGTTGTTTAATAATGTGAAGGATCTCTACCAAAAGTGGTTGATATGTGATATATTGCACATCACACGCTGTCGAGTAACTCCAACACGACAACGTCTGACAAGCTAAGAAAAACTTTTCAGCTTCATGACGATGTATTTTTTCATAAAATCCAATGGATTTTTATAGGGTTTGTCATAAAGCTGAAAAACACAATATAATGTAATCATGTTTATGTGTTGTGTATATATAGGCTTGTTGTTGCAGTTATGGGGCGACACTGACATTAATTGAAAGTCGTGTTTCTGTCCACAGTAGGATTACAAGTTTGGAGTCAGTTCACCTTTTATCTCTGTTTTTGGTCTCCACCAACTCTTTCTTTAGCTGCTAAATGCTCCTCCATGCTCATTTTGATTGGGTGCTGGCCAGGTACAGCTACTAGTTTTGTAGCACTTGAGATTCCTGGTCTCAAGAACACTTTTTTAACGTCTTGTCTTGGTCTCGAAGTCAAGACCATGACTTACTATAATATTGTTTGATACCTTCTGTACTTAAAAATGGTTTCTATGGGGAGACGAGAGCATATTTTTGCGAAACATTTCTACCAGTACGCTTACATTACAGATATATATGAAGGGGAATTTCCATTTCTGTCCCCTGTGGGTGTTTTTATGCCCAGCTGTGTTCTTGACTTGGTCTCAACCCTTTGTCTTGGTCTCGATACAGTCTGGCCTTTTTTTCACTTAACTCATGCTCTTTGTAGGGGGGCTCCTCTCTGAAGCGGTCTCCCTGAAGGGGCTCCCAAAGTTACTGCAGCAGGCCGCCAAATAATTGTTAGACACAAGTTTAAAATACACATTAACATGAATTCAAACATACCACTTGCAAAGACAAACACATTACAACTTTAACACAACACTGGCGATCGTCTACACGATTCCTTGTGCAGTCAGGCCAGCAAAATAACCTAGCCGCACTTTAACGTCGAACTATTCAGATAACTTAAAACTACTGAAACATTTTGTGTGTTCAAGGATATTCTTTATGAGTCACAACGTATTGTTATGTAACTCATAAAGCAGGAGACTCCTGCCAACTTGTTTACACAACTGATTGTTTCTACACTGTATACTCTTTCTATCAGCTGAGGGGTCCTTTGGCCTGAATAACACTGAACACTCCTACTCTAAAGCTTTTAGCACCAGTCTGGAAACTTCAGCTCAGCTTAGTGCAAAGCCCTTAAATTCCCGTCCACTCACAAATTGGGTCCAGGACATTTTGGCCGGCTCAAAACGGCTAATAATGGTAACTTTCTGCCTGAAGTGAACTCGGTGTCAACCAATTAAGCGAGAAATTCAAATTATCCCGTTCCTGGCGGGTCCAGTCGGGCGCCGTTGGGGGTTTGGGTTTAAATGTCAACCTTCTGTTTGTATTTTCTGTAAAATGAGCTGCCCGCCCCGCCCGCCCTCTCGCCCGGAACAGAATATGAATAAAGCCTAAATGGGTTGTTGTCTGAAAACCCCCAAAAACTGAATTATAAACCCCTAGGATGTTACGATAATTTGACACATGCTCGCAATTGTGTGACATTACTTCCGCGCCCCGATAGGAAGTGGATAATGAATCAAGATGAAATTGCAATAGATATGGTCTGCTGAGGTTTAATGATTTATTCAAGGCTGTAAGTTGTTGTGATCTAATATTCAGTGGGCGGGATGGGAAGTTTCTTTAGCTTGCATTATCGGTTTAATTTATTTTTCAGGTTCCCACTCCTACGTAGAGTTTTTTTTTCTTTTTTTTTTTTCTGAGAGAATAGCAGAGCAGCAGAGGAGGCTGAGGGAGGATTCGATCCTCGGCCAGCAGGGGTCCATGGGAATCCAAAGGTGGGAATCAACCACCCTGGCATCTATGGGAAAGTGCTTGCATTATTTAAGAAACAGCCCTGGCGTATGAGGCGAGGGTGGGTGGAGGGGGGGGGGTTGTGTTTGAATAGATCGCTGCCATCCTGCGTTTTCGCCAGAGGGCGTGTACGCGCTATTCGTCGACGTTACGACCCGACTGAGCTGTACACCTCTAATTTTTTTTTAAAATGTCAACATATTCAGTTCAAAAAACGCAGCCTCATTTCCTCTTTTTTAACCTTAAATCAAGCACAAGTTCTCAGGTTGGGAAACGTCCCCCGTACAAGGTCACATAATCTCCCCTAAGGTCAGGTAAAAACACGAAAATCATCACAGTCGGGGTAATGGGATTTTCTTTCCCCGTCTGACAGCAGCAGCGATAACGGCGGCCTGTTTGTGTACAGTAATGTATGAGTGTTGTGCTACTGTATCCGCCCTCCCTCGGGCTAAACTTTTTTTTTTATTCTCCCTGTAATAAATAATGCTCTTTTGTGTTCTGTGCTTCATTTGTTCCCTGTTGTAACGTCAGCGCTGCTCAATAAATTATGGATCACGCCTGTTCAACCTGCCGCATATCTCTTGTTTCATTTGTCTGTCAAACTCCTTCTTTTCTTTTGTATGTGTTTGTTTTTCTGCCACACACGAGCTCAACCCAACGTTACACACACACATGCACACCTGAGGTCTCTAGTTTCCAGTTTTACAAGGGGGGTCTTATAAGTTAGGATGTTTTACTCAAATCTCTCGCCGGGTTTTAATGAAATTAAGTCGACACAACAGTGCGAGAGCAGCAGGCAAACATGTAAAATCATTAGGAGGAGTAACAGTAAAAAGCTTCAGTAGATGGTAATCAGACACGAGGTATTTAAAGGTCTAATAAAGACCCGATAAGTGCAATTCAAACTGCCAATCACTGACACAAGTGCTCACGTTAAATCAGCTGTAAGTCGCGAAAAATTGCCATACATAACGCCACAATTGCACAGGCTTCATTAAAGAATAAAGATGTCATCCTCCAGCCGCGCTCTGTGTTATCCCGCAAAATAGCCTAGCAGCAGGCGAGCTGGGGGATTGTTTAGGGGTGAGTCTGATGCAGAGGATGAATTGCAGAGGCACAGCGTGAATCTTTCACTTTCTTTTCTCAGAGATTTTTTTTTT
>CAEMYA010000083.1:5067045-5085745 GCA_903131615.1 Diplodus sargus
TTTTTTTGTTCCGCTCAAAGCCACGAAAAGCATCGCAACACGATCAAATCATCAAGCCGAGGAAAACTTGAAAAGAAAACATCATCAAAGCGGCAACGTCCTCCACGTTTTTCGAAAAAAGAAATGACCTGAAATTGGAGGCATCGATTTAAAAAAAAACAAAAAACGCACACATCCTTCACTCCTCGCCGCCGCCATCGTGTCAGACGCGATTAATCGCCGACACGTTTTCCCGACAACTCCCCGCGCAACATCGCTCCCGTCGCCGCGTGACTGCCGTCGACGCAGAAGTCGCGGGGGAAACGGCGATTATTAATGTGCAGCATCTGATGTCGAGCTCACGTGGCGGCTGGGCGGGAGGGGGGGAGGGGGATTCATTTTGGTACGCCGAGCTGTGACAAAGCACCGTCGAGTCCGCTGAGGAGAGGACATCCCATCCCGTCCAGAAAACACACAGGGCGCGAGGCGAGCGAGCGGAGCAGGGAGATGAGGAGGAGAAACAATCGTCAGGTGGTGATAAAGCACATTTCGTTCCCGTGCTCGGCTCAATCAAGAGCTCTGAGCCGCTCACACTTGGGTACGCCGCTCGGGTATTTTATGTTCCAGTAAGTACAGATGGGCGATAAATGAAAGGGGGAAAAAAAAAAACCCCCAACATAAAGTGTCTCCGCGAGAGCTTCAAAGTCTCTCAAACTTTGGTGGCGGAAAGATATTCAGTGCTGGAGAACAGTGTGGGCCCCGAAATCTCCATCTCGCCGCGGTCGAGATCCGGTAACTACAAAGGCCGTGAGTCACACAGGGCCGGATCACAGCGTTTATTTGCACAGCTGCTTATAGTCTACTCTTTCAGAAACTTGGGTACTATCTTCAGTGACCACCTCAACTTCTCTATTGTCTATTGTCCAGTGGTGTTTTTTTCCTACTCAGAAAACCTTCAAAAAAATCTGGTTCTTTTTATCCCTCATGAACTTATAAACAATAATGAATGTGTTCATTTGAGCCCTGTTGGATCTATGTAACAGGGCGACTGTGGTAGATTGATCGGCCCCCAATCATAGACTTACAGGTGGCCCCTCTAGACTGTATTAGTGGTTATAATGCTGCATCTAGCTAATTACGTGCACCAGTGATGATTAAGTTGTCCTATTAAAGGGGAAGAATCGCTTGTATCGAATTCTCGTAAATAATTCAGATCATGTGGGAGAGATATCAGTGTTCTTTGTTTCAAAAAAGCCACATTAAATCTTTGACTCAACGTTGCGTAACACTTAAACATGAGCACTTTCAAGTGGGGTTTTTTTTTTCAGACACTGCCCCTAAAACGCAGCACACTGCGGAGTCTTCAAGACCCAAAACTAAACAGTGTTTCTGTCCTGGAATACGACTCGGCCCCGGAGGAAGTCAGTGTGCGGTAATGTTATAAAACACACATTTAATCAGGAAACCACTCGTTTAAATGATAGTGGTACAACTACATTTTGGCTAGAGATCCCTGTTACAACATCAGGAGTCGGTACTCGGGTCATATTTTACTTTAACGATGCAAATTCCCCAACAAAAATTTAACAAAAATCGAATTAAAAAAAGTCGCGGACACACAGCAAGCCTGTGGCTTTAAGGGAAGTTGCCAGCCTTGTTCATTTGACCTCAGATTCACGTAATTCTCATAATTCAGTGACCCATAAAGTCCTCGGAATAGGAACATGGTCACCCTGACAGACACTGTGTCCCTCCCGTCACCTGTATACATACAGTGTGTGTGTGTACTCCACACATGAATCCCGAGGCTGCAGTTGGCAGCGATTCTGTAGAATCAAGTAAAAACATACAATAAACTCAGAAGATAGTGCTAATTACACTTCTTAATTACAGGATGTTACACTTAATTTGCCTGTGTTTAGTCTCTGTGGCGGAGCTGTCAATCCCATCTAATGATCATCATCGCCGGCGTTCGCCCAGTTTTTCCTGGGACTGCTGATTTTCAACTGTGAAAACACTTCCAACGCCATCAACATCTCCACATCTGTGACAGATGTGACAGCCCAGAACATGCTCAGTTGTTGGCCTCGCTGCCGTTTTGTCAATGGAAGACTTGAGCGGAGGTAGACGTTGTAGTGTATTATCGGTAGTTGTGGCGGAGGTACCGGCGGTAACAGTCCTAGCTCTGATAAAAGTGTCAATTTAAATGCAATCGTGTCTTGGACTAATAATATTACAACCTGCACGGCTCTCGCGACTTGCAATAGCGCTAACAATCATCATTTTCTCCACCATGAAAGCCTCTTTCACGGTGTCAGGCAGGTCTGTGCTTTTAGCTCCATCTCGTCTGTCTGTTATCACCTCTCATCAGCAGGGGAGGAGGACGAGGTTGGAAGATGGGGGAAGGAGGGGGGGCCGCTCATCCGAGGCAAAGAGGAGAGCCAAAAGGAGGCAGCATCCTTATCAAAGGCCCGGGTGCTGAGCCTCGGATAAAAATAGAAACCGGGGGAGATTGGCATCGATTTCTGCAGGCGTTGACGGCCCGATTGACAGCAGCACCGCGGCGTCGGGCTGTTGAGCCATCGAGGGAATCCGCCAGACTGCCTATGATGAGATGAGATGGGAAGATAACTTCTGACAAGCCCTCCACCCGCCACCCATCTCTAATCACCCCCGTCTGCACACACACACATACACACACAAACATGCACACACACAGAGAAAAAGTAATTACCACATGCAAGCACGCGCACACACTCCGAGACACACACACACACACACATACATTGCCTGCCCCCTGAGCAAGTAATGGGACTTTGGCTGGCTGAGCATCCACCTGTCCGGTGTCTCCTGCCAAGCCAAAGCTCATGTGCTCGCACACATACAAAATACCTCTGGATGTCCCTCCGCAGCCACCAGCCGCCGTCCTGAAGGGTTAGCTCACTGACTTATCCTCCGTCAGTAAATAGAGCCTAATATCCATGAGACGTCCCGCGCGGGAGGTGTCAGTGACCTTTATTTTACTGCTGTAAATGAACTCCACTAAGTGATTACTGTTATTACACCGCCTGCTTTACTGCGCTCGGATGTTATTCATCTCCCCAGAGGTGTCGGCAGTAATTCAGTCGAGCGCGCCGGACAGGCTAGTGTCAACGTGTCTGAGGCGTCTGCGTGAACACAAGCCGTCTTTAGGTTATCTTATTCCCGGCGTCTTTGAGGGAATAGTCGGGGAATTTGTCGAAATACTTTCTTGACAGAAAGATGGTTCACTTAGATTGGCATAAAAAGACTGGAGAGTTAGCTTAGCATCACCTCTAAAGCTCAGCAATCAACATGTTGTGTTTCAGTTGTTTCATATGACAAAGAGTGCGAAAATATCTCTTTGCCATTCACAACCCCACCGCTTCCGGCCTTTGTGCTAAGCTAAGCTAACCGGCCAGCTTCTGGAACAGACAAAAACGACAGCAGAATAAACCTTGAGTCATCACGCGCACGCTCTCTGTTTTATCTGGGGTTTTTTTTGTGGCACAGGGAATCGAATCCCCTTGAGGATTGCACTCTAATCACAACAGTACATTCTCGGGCGCACGTTTCACCTCTGCGTCGACAGATTTATTTAAAAAGGTCGACGTCTCCGCCGCAAAGATGCATCTCGTGAGAGTGTGTGCAAGACTGTACGCTGTTTTTGCTGGAACGGTATCAATCTCATCTAACTCTAGGCAAGAGAGCGGATGAGCCGTATTCCCAAAATGTCAAACTTCTTCCCCTAACGTGAGATGCATACTCAGATGTGAAGGATTTTTGCAGTCGACTCAGGGAACCAGCAACTTCCCAGCTAAGTCAGCTAACTACAACAACCGTCTAAAGGCCCAGTGGGTACGATTAAGGGGGGATTTAGGGGGATCTATAGGCAGGAATCACATTATATATTTATATATGAAATGTAATCTTTGTGTTTTCATTACCTTAGCCTTCTATATCTGCAGAGAAGGCAGCTCCTCTTTAGCTGGAGTCATCCATGTTGAACTGGCGTGTTTCTGCTTCATCCCACAGCGGTACGCCAAACACTGACTCTAGAGAGGGGCCTTTCACATTTTTCACATTTTTTGTGGCCACTCGAAAAGCTGTAAAAACCCCAAATCCCCAGAAGAATCACAGAGGACACGGCCTCAGTGTCTTCAGTGTCGGCTGCAGACGGCCCTGTTTGCACTTTCCTAAAGACTACAACCTCTAAGGAACACAAGTCTTTCTCTGCACTGCTTTATGTTGGACATATATATTTACTCATTACACATTAATTTCACAAAATGACTCTATAATGTAGTATATCTGGGAATAGGCAAGCAATCATTTATACTTTAAAGGTGCAATATGTGAATATTTTGATGTTATACATAAGACGTCTGTGCGTCGTGTTGCGGAGATATCTATCGAACTGAGCATGCTAACCAGCTAGCCTCGGCCCGCACTGTCTCATAATAGCACTCAGGATGGGATAGCAAGTCACTGTTGAATCCACTAGCTACACTGCTAACAGAGCTAACAGCTGCTAGCGGTAACTCTGGTGATACGCTGCCCCCTATGTGTTTGGAGTATGAGTTCAACAGGTGGCAAATTCTTGCATAATGGCACCTTCAACCAGACATTTTACAGGTTACAGATCTTTTTTATAGACTTCGCAAGAGGCCAGAACTGCGAACCTGACGTGTTAAAAAATAATTAACTCGAGGGTCGAGATCAAGCACGGATGAAAATGTCACATTCATGAGTGGGAACATTTGTCACGCATCGTCCTCGCTCGCCCTCCTTTCTCCGTCGATCTTGAAATTATCCAATAAAGCCAAAATAATCATCGTTAAAAGCCCCAAAGTTTGACTTTTACTCATAATTAGGTGATTTGCAGCAATCTGCCACAAGGACTCTGTCAATCTGTCAGCGCGATCCTCCTCCTGTTTGAACCGCCTCAGAGACAATTACTCCGGGCTCCTCCTAATTAGAAACTCATTGAAATTTATGAGTGCCTGTTATGAATTATTGAGCTCTGTTTCCTGGGAGGGATGCCATCAGGGAAGTTCAAGCAAGAGATTTTCTTGCAGGTCCCTTCACCGCTGCGTTTTGTCCACGTTCGGGCGGGAATATGACAAAGGTATGTGTCTCCCTCTGCTGGTGGACAGGAGACATCTGGAGCAGTGACCGCAGAAGATGCAGTTAAGGGTGACATCCGTCAGGATGTGTGACAAAATACAAACGCCCAAAAAATAAAAGAGAGAAGCTGTTTTCATAGCCTGTTGCCACCCCCCCAGCGTCTTCAGAGCGGTGACAGCACCCACTCCTGCAGCCGAGAAACGGATGGTGCAGTTTTATTGGAAGTGTCGTCAGTCTCTCCATCATCGTCCTCGCAGCTGTCTTCTAGAGTGCAGTTGTTTCCTCCCATCAGAGTCCACTGTTCTTTATTCCTCTGCAGTGGTTTTTTTCTCTCCTGGGTTTGCTCTTATCTTTCATACCGTTCACTTTATCTTGACACGCCGCTGTGGGTTTGCTTACATGCACGTGTGGACAGGATGGTGTCAGACATGGAGAATCGCACTGATGTAACAAAGAACACACCAGGAAACAAAGCAAAGTCGATTTCTTCGATAAGACTGGGAGAAATCTCAGAAAGCCGAAAAGATGTAATTATTCTAGAAGCATAACTCAACAGTTGAGGGTTTAATGGTTATAGTGCTGCACTGGATATTGCCTAGGCCCCCCCAAAAAAATAAAGAAAAAGCTCAAGCCACATCAAAATTCACCTTCTGACATGTTTTATTATCGCACAGCGGCTGTGTAAAGAAGTGCAGGAATTCAAAGTCATCTGTGCCACATAATACACATTATACTTAATCCTCTTCCTTTATCTTAACTGTATCTGTGACACTAAGGGGTATCATAAGGCCTTAAACTGAATTTCACTACAAAAATTGACAGCCAACGTAAGCAGTGAGACAGCACCTGAATACAGGAATTTCTCCCTTACCTGTTGTTGTGCGACTCTATCCACCACATATTAAAATCCCGCCCTCCGGCCGTATCGCTGCTGCAGCTATCTCAAAAAGGTTTCATTTTTGGGACTCTAAACATTTTCCGTCCCTTCACTTAGGTGATTCCTGCAGTTTGCGGCACAAAAAAGAAATGCTGATGATAATCCAAAACCCAACGTGTTTATTATATGCAGTTATGTGGACAGACCTCAAAATGTATAAAGCAATTAGGCCTTTTAAAATAAAGGCTATTGAGTAAATATTCAATTTTCGGTGTTGACTGAGAAGAAAGTACGATAACAGTTGAGACGATCATAATTGAGACACAGTATTTTCACTTAAATACTAACACAATTATTCAATGATGCAAAGTTCAAAGTTAGCCAGTATAATTGGCTTCCTGATGTACGATCCCAGCGTCCAATCAGTGTGAAGTGGATAAAGCTAATCGTTGCAGGGTGTTCGGTCTGCAGACCTGCAGGTGACGTATCTCACCAGATGTAAACGCAGCACACGAGGCCGGAAACATCACTCTGAAGATTTCTTCGCCGCTCTCGTCTTCGCGTGGATTCGCATGTGTGACTTCAGGTTGCCCGCCAAGCTAAACCTTTTGTCACAGATGACACACTTGAACGTTTTTTCTCCGGCGTGAATGACTTTGTGTCTGCCGAACTCTGAGGGGTAACGGAAAGACTTCCCACACTTGTCGCAGGTGTATGGACGCTCGAGTGTGTGGAGTCCTTGATGGACTTTAAGTCTATGCAGCGTGACGTATCGCTTCCCGCACTCCTTGCACTGATACGGCCTCTCGCCCGTGTGCATCCGTGTGTGGATGAGGAAAGCGCTCGAGCTGGGGAAGGCTTTCCCGCATTCGCTGCACAGGAACGGTTTGTCCCCTTTGTGCAATCTCATGTGGTGCGTCAGCGTGCTCGCCTGGTCGAATTTCTTACCGCAGATCTTGCAGCCGTATCGGCGCTCCCCGGTGTGAACTCGCATGTGAGTTTTCAGCACTTTGGGACACGGAAGCCCTTTGCCGCAATAGGTGCAGGTGTACGGCTTCACTGTGGCGTGGGCCTGGTGGTGCTGCTCCAGGCGACGCTTTGTCTGGAAAGTCTTGTCGCATTTGTCGCACCGGTAAATCTGCTCGGTTGTCGGGTGCTCCGATTTCTGATGGTGTCTTAACATCATCGGTTTTCTAAAACTCTTGCCGCACTCGGGACAGGTCAGGTTTTCAGCCGCGCCGGAGCGCAAGTTCGGCTTTAACGCTCCGGCGCCGCAACTCTCCTGGACCGCGGCGCCGTCCGCTGTGGTCTCGTCCGAGAGCGTCACCTGTGTCTCGTAAACACCTGGTGGAGAACAACAGGTGCTTTGTAGTTAGCATGTAAATGTAATTAGATCTGACAAATTGTTAAAGAAACCTGGGATTTGTATTCACGACAGGAACAGTCGGGGGCGCCAAATCACACAAAATACAAAATCTACATAATAATGCTTTAAATAGCCTCTCAGCAAAATATACGAAATGTTCACTGAGAGATATCTCGTACATGAAGGATGCTCACCAGCGTCACCCGCCGCGCCGCCTTCTTCATAAAATGAGGAGGAAGTGAGCGGCGACAGCCGGCTCTCCTCCCGCTGCGGGCTCGATGGAGTGGGTTCAGTGGAACTGTTGTCAGTCTCTTCGTCGCTGCTGTTACCAACGTTTCCATTTCCGTCTCTATCGCGATCGACGTGATTGTCTGATGCCACTGACGTGTGTCTGGACGCGAGTGTGGAGAGGATAGTTTCTGACATGAAGGAGTATTCACCTATAATAGGTACATAAATAATGTTAGAGGTCGAAATTTCATGTAAGGTGTGGTGCTGACTGTGAATAAAAAAAATATCTCATCTCATTTATTGCGTAGCTACTAAATTCTAAGATTTAGTCTTCCTTTTAAATTAAACAGAATTCAGAAAATATCAGTAAGAAATAGTTTCTCTTCGTATTATCACCACAGTTCTTTACGAAGTGCCAAATGTAAACAGGCATTTACTTTGAGTCAGCTTTTGCCGATACTTCTGATGATGCAGAATCTTCTTCAGGTCGTCACGATCAGGGACAAACTCCTCCAACTGGAAGTCAAAGGACGTCAGGTCAACCATGGTGGGGATCTGGAAAAGGTGGAAAACGGCAACGTACAATAACTTTAACATCATTCTTTGAAAAGAGTGTCACTCAGTTCTGTGTGGACCTGTACGAGATAAGTCCCCAGTCTTTTTTCACAAACTGCTTTAACACTTTTACTTTAAATCGACAAATGATAATAAATAACATTTTAAATCGTGCATGAGCTGAATAATAAAACCATCCCGAGGTGACAATACATAACTCACTGCAACTTACTTTTAAGAAACTTGGTACTGGGAAGAGCTCTTCCAGTCGGAGGAAGAACTCCCACACCAGGATCTGCAGCACTGTATCGTAACGGGTTCCATACAGGTCTGGGAACACCTCCTAGGACAGGAAAGTAGAATAAATACATGGCGCTACATCCTTAGAGAAGAAAATGCATTGCACGCGTGAAGCAGACAAGAACTAGTTTCAATAAAGATGGACACTTGCTGAAAAATGGAACAGAGCTCACCTTGAGAAATGTATCCTTCTCATTTTTGTCACTGAGTAATGTCTGAACCAGCTCCACAAACGCGGACCTCGATGTCTCCACCTCTCCGTCTTGATCCTGCCACGAAGCCCAGGAGAGGTTTCATTTTAAGAGCTAAACCAACTCCTGTGTTATATCAACTTGGCATCTTTATCTGACTATAAAAAAACATATGCTATACAAACATCTCCTACCTCTTCCCCTTTGCACATTATCGAACTTTTCTGGAAAAGGCTGATTTGTTCCCGGATCGCATCCGAGTCAATGGGATCCACCTTCCGAAGAAATTCCAAAATCATCTGAAAAACACAAACATCTAAATTGTGTTCAGTAATAACTGAACTGCCCCTTTGCACCATGTTTGTTTGTTTTTGTTTCTTGGCTGAAAGTATGACTCACTTTTCTCCACAGGTATACAAAACCAAGACACTGTCCACATTTACTCACCCGAGCTCTCAGTCCCAGGATGAGCTGAGCCCTCTGCTTGTAGTTCATGAGCTCTGGGACCATCTCTGCCACTAATGTGATGAATTCAACCAGTTTGCCGTACTGGTCCACATTTCGCTCCTGGACCACCTGCCACATACAGGCTGACATCAGCCTCAGTGGAGGGACCATGAGGTGTACAGATGACATGGGGAGGTAAGGATCTGACAGGAGATGCAAGCAAGGAGAAGTTAAAAAAAAACTTAAGCTACAATAGCACATTTTTAATCTAATGTCTGCCATACACAGCTTTTACTGACATTCAACAATGCACTGATTTTAAACAAGTAGCAACACGACAATACACAATATCAAGCACTATATAACCTGTAAGTAGCCTTTAAATGACAAGCAGGACAGGCTGGTTGGTTGGGAACAGCGTGCTGAGGTGTTAGCTAACATTATGAGAGCTAACACCTCAGCAGGCCTGTAGCAGAAGTAGTGAAAATACCAGCTGTTTACTAAGTAACGTTATAAAGCTATTCACGTTAATGTCATATTACAGAGAGCACACAGAGTCAAATACAGACCTCGATATCTGGCCATGCTAGCAGCGCTGATAGTTAGCTTTGATAAGCTAACTTAACTACTGCAGCTGTATGTAGCTGACGTTATTTGCAGCGTTTGAAGTTCCCTCCTAATAGTTAGTTTTATTGTGGGAGAGTACTAATGCGTGGGTAGATAATGTGTTATACTTTTCCCAGTGCAGACATTGTTTGAGGAAAGTGTAGCCTAGCTAGCTGATCCAAAACAACCACGGACAGCAACAACAGTGACATTTCCAGACACCAATCTTCAAAATAAAAGTGCCCTCTTAACAACATTTTAATTAGGCATGAATCACATGTCAAAATTCTTCTCCTGGCCTGTACCAGCTCTCTTTAGCATAGGGTTATTTGTGCTGTGATTTGATAAGTGACCACTATATTAATGTTGTCTGCTGTTGTTTTTTGTTTTTTTTTAAACGTTAGTCGAATTGCCCTCTTTTTATTCTGAAGGCGTGAGACGTTTAACGGAAGTCCTGGTTGCCAGTTCCAAAAGCTCAAATCAAAGTGTAAACATGCATTATTTCAGCCTTTCTGCAAGACAGTAACATTTATAAGGTGTGTTGGATTCACAGTAGCCCTACTTCAACATATGGGACATAAAGAACATGAAAAATACCCTATTTGTTTTGCATGACAGTCCAAATCATTTATTGCCACTGTTATAAGGTAAAACGAACAAGAAGTCTTCTGATCATCATCTTAATATTTCAATACAATCACTGATATTTACCTTCTAAACTAAAGCCCGACCAATACACTGAGCAGGCTAAGGGAAAGAGGGGTTGTTAAGTTTAATGATGCTCCACCAGGACTCTAAAAACAATAGAACCAAAAGAGACAGTTTGTCTGTCACGGGTGGATGAAACAATAGTGTCCATCCCCACAGTGAAAAGAAATAAAACCCACTGCGTGCGTGTCAGCCAATAAATGACAAGAAATTGATGTACATTCAATAGTTTGTCCACCAGAGAGTAGAGGCAGGTTTATTTCCACTGTTAAAGGGACTGCCCAGTACACTTCTTGGTCACAATTACCAACAAAAACAAATTAAAGGACCTTATCCTTAACGAACCTTAACAAAATATTCACGTTCATACTTTTCATATTGCACAATTTATCATGATAGATGTAATGTGTAAATGTTTAACTTACACATAGAATAGTAAAGTATGCAACAACCTGTCTTTAAAAAACAGTATGTTAGACATTTTTGTAGACTCAGAGATTAATCTTCATGTTGGATTTCTGAGAAAACGTCTTGTGACATGTCAAACGCTTGTGAGGTTTCTCACCTGTGTGTGTCCTCATGTGTTTCCTAAGTCCTGAGCTACAGTGGAACGAATTCGTCACATTCAGAGCATGAGTACGGCCTCTCTCCTGTGTGGAATCTACAACATATGGTCAACTGTACGGCCGTGGTAAAACCCTTATCACAGGAATCACATTGATAAGGCCGCTCCCCCGTGTGAGTCCTTGAATGCACCAGCAGGGCCCCGGAGCTACAAAAGGATATTCCACATGTGCTGCACAGGTAAGGTTTCTCTTTCATGTGCATCCTGAGGTGCACAGCGCGGGAGTATAACTGTGTGAATGTCTTGTCGCAAAAACTACATTCACCGGTGTGAATGCGTACATGGGACTTCAAGACCAGGCAGGTGTTTTCATTGGGTCTTTTGTGGTTTTCGCTTAATTGAAGAGAGCTGGTTCTCTTTTCGGAAGCCTCCTTGTTTCTACCAAGATCCAGATGTTCCTTCATTCCTTCCACTGAGCTTTGCGAGCGTCTGGGTGGCTGGAAGGAGGATCCACCAGCTGTTTCTGCCAACAGGAGACAGAAGAGAATAAGTGAGGAATTCACTCACCAGAATCAACGAGTTGAGTGAAGATATTGTTCCAGTTTGACTTCGCAGCCAAGCGCATTCCTAGGTGAAGCCAAGTAGCTTTAAACAAAGAACAATTTTTAGTTATTTGTGTCATAATGGGCTCAATACTGCACTGACAAGACCAAAACCACCAAATAAACTAATTATTTTACAGACAAACACACAAGGTGGATGGAATGTTCTATAGCCTTCACAATGCTTGTTTGGTCCGCCCTGCGGCTGAAAACATCAGTATTTGATTTGCAGTCATGTAAAACTGAAAAAGCAGCAAATCCTCATATCTGAGACTGAGAGGATAAAGTTTTTACTGCATTAATGACTTAAATGATGATCCAAATACAGTAGCAGGTTGGTTCCATTCCTGTATCTTCCTGATCAGCAGGGGGCGCTTTAGTGCGACAACCCCGCGCAGCTGCACTCTGAACTTAGCAGTTGCAAAAAAGAATTAATTTAGCTGTACGTGTCTACTAAATTGAGCTCTACTGTGGCCCAATAGAATTACTAAGAACTGTTTCACGTTACTAAATGTAAAATATTCTCTCTCTCAAAAATGTAGTTCCACGTATAACGTTAACTGGTGTAAATACAGGCCTGCAGGACTTGTTGCCATTTCGAGAGCGCGTCAGTTAGCTTAGCTTATTACTAGTAGAGTTGAGAGCTTGTCAGTCAACTTGTACGTTTTAATCATAAAGCTTCCCATATAACTATATAACTTAGTTTGCGTTTTAAGGGGGAATGAAATTAGTCGTTAGCTAGCACTTCCGGTTCCCAGTTTTCAAAATAAGAGGTCAACTCAGCGAGCTCACCACAAGTGAAAAGCTTGTTTTCTTGTCTTGAAAAGGATGGAGAGTGAGGTAATGCTTACACTGTGTCACACACGACAGCTTTTGTATTTTTACATGCATGTATGTGGGAATACACACAGACAGAATGAGTGACAAGTTAAAGAATAGAAGGGAATGCAGTTTCAAGATGACTCTTGATTGGCCTGCTGTGATTAAGGGGGAAGAGAAACAGGTGCAGGTTGAAGGGGGGCTGAGATGGTGTTGAGTTGTTTCCACCAATAACCACTTTTTTAGTAAAGTACATAAAAGAAAGAAAGAAAGGAAAAGACAGATAGTACTTTGCTACAACCTAGTATGCATATTTATCTTTTATTTTAACTTGCATCATTTGCCTTTGAAATTGGGCCATTCTGTATAACAACTATTTATTTTGAGTATTTAGCTGTTTATGTAAATTTACTCTAATCCAGAAACTTTGCTCACTTGTCATAAACGTATAAAATTACAGTATTCTTAATTTACTTGCTTCAAGTAAAATGTCTGAAATCTACTTTCACCACAGTATAGATGTCTGTACACACAAACCAGTGCTTGAACTGGTCACACCTTTACAACAAAGGTGGCCAACTGTGCCATCTAGTGTTGTAAACACTGAATTGCTGGGTTGTTTCAGTCTCCTCCAGCCAACCAGGAAAAAGTATGAGTGAGGATAAAACAATAAAACATAGTTTACTGCTAGATGCTGGCAAGTGGGTTCAATAAAAGTCATGAAAGGTACTTGCAGTTATCGTCTGAGTTGTGTCAGACGTGGACCTACTGAGATACAGTGGCGCCCAAGTTAGATGAAGTCTTATCGATTTTTTTAATACAAGAGGAAGGAATCAAATCTTTTAAAATGTTTGCGTCAACTGTGTGGGCATCACCAACAAGTGTGGTGTGTTCACTATAAGCACGTCAAATGAAAGTCTTACTCCAAGTGTTTATAGACACGTAGCGATGTCTTTCATGTCTGTGGATTATAAATTCAACTGAAAATTATCTGTCGATGTCACGAGCACTAAAGTCTGTTAATAATGATAATAATTAGACACACAATAACGAAAACCCCACATGTTTAATGGACCGTCCCTCCCTCCTCATTTGAAGCAGAAGCGAGGAGCAACCGAAACTTGTTTTTTCTCAAGAAGCCAATAAACATAGGATGGAAGACAGTAAATGACGAGAACTAAACAATTCTTATTGTGTTTATACACCATATATCACACCATATGCAGTTCTTTAACTTTAGCTGAAAAATACAACAAAACTATTAGAAAAGAATGTGTTAATGCAGTAATTATACAGAATTTTTAAACAAACGTTTACCACTATAGTTTGCCAAAAAAGGCGAGTTTTATTGGAGACCTGAAGAGATGAATAATGCTAATCACTACCCAAAAGGTGCTGTGGCTGACCTGTGAATACATGTCTGTGATTCGTCATTTACGTGCCAAACCAAGAACAGCGAACCACTATTTTTTGTGGACTCTGAGATGTATTTTCATGTTGGACTTCTCGGCAAACGTCTTGTGGCACGTTAAACACTTGAAGGGTTTCTCCCCCGTGTGTGTCCGAATGTGTTTCTTCAGTCCTGAGCCACAGTGGAACGATTTGGCGCACTCGGAGCAAGAATACGGCCTCTCTCCGGTGTGGAATCTCCGGTGTCTTCTCATTCTTTCACATGTGGTGAAACGATTCCCACAGACGTCACACTGGTAAGGCCGCTCCCCAGTGTGAGTCCTTGAATGCACCAGCAAGGCCCCTGAGCTTGGATAGGACATACCACATGTGCTGCACAGGTATGGTTTCTCTTTCTTATGCACCCTGAGGTGCACCGTGTATGTGTACGACTGTATGAATGTCTTGTTGCAAAAAGAGCATACATATGGGCGCTCACCGGTGTGAATGCGCTCGTGGGACCTCAGGACAGAACTCGTCATGAACCTCTTGTCGCAGTACGTGCAGGCGTACGGCCGCTCTCCGCTGTGACTTCGCATGTGATTTTTGACTATAGTCCGAGAGCTGAATTTCTTATCGCAAACTTTGCACGTGAAGGGCATGATTTTAACGCTAGAGTGAACGCGGTAATGCCGCTTCAGGTCATTTCGCCTTTTAAATGGCCTCTGGCACTGAGTGCACTTGAATAGCCGCGCAGAGGAGTGAGCATCGTGATGGGTTTTCAGGAGGGAGGAATGAGATGCAGAAGTCGTTTCGCTCTCCAGCTCCGTCTTTACGGTGACATCGGCTCTGCCTCCTGACAACGACTGGTTCGCGCTTTTTTCCGATGCCTCCTTGTTTCGACTCAGATCCAGATGTTCCTTCGCTCCTTCCACTGAGCTTCGCGAGCGCCTGTGGGGCTGGAAGGCGGCTTCACCAGCTGTTTCTGCAAACAGGAAACAACAGAATAAGTGAATGCACTCAATACAACCTTTGTGACAAGCGAACATTTGGTCCCAGCACGACTTCATAAGTGCACGCCTGAATCCTGCCCGAGTGAATCAGATGCAGAGTAACTGAGCTCACCTCTAGGTTATATTCAGACCAAATCCTACAGTGCTGCTAAAAACGCAGGTCTTCCAATTCATTGTGTTTGGTCTGAATGTACACCTCAAGTTTACACACTCAATTAAACACTTGCATAAGATTGAGAATATTGGGATTCTCACCATCATCACCTGCAGCATCAGCATCATCGTAACACGACGAGGACGTGAGCGGCGACAGCCCGCACTCGCTCAGCCGAGCGCTTGGATTCGCTTCAGTCGAACTGTCGTCGGTGTCTTCGTCATCCTCGCAAGTGTTTTCACCGCTACAGCTGTCTTCTTGCTTCATTGTCTTCTGTCCCAACTTTATCTGGATGATTTTTTGATCGGCGAAATCTTCAGATGCCACCGAAGTCTGTTTAGATGCAAGCGCGGAGAGGATGGTGTCCGACATTAAGGTGAATTCACCTGAGGAAACAGAGGAGATTCATGTTAGAGGTGATATTCTAGGTGACAGGCAGTAAAGTGGGGCTGGTTGTCAAGCAGGAATACAATTTATTACAAGTTGGATGTAAGATGGTGAGCAGAGACTGGCAAAACCAAATTGTGTGAGTGAACAAAAGTGTTTCAGTGGAAGGTTACTGCGAGAAATACATCTGAAAAGAATCTCACTTTTAGCCAGCTTATGCCGCTCCTGTTGGTGCTGGAAGATCCTCCTCAGGTCTTCAGGGTCGTAGGCGAACTGCTCAAACTCTTGGTCAAGGGATGAAATGTCAAACATGGAGGAGACCTGGAAGAGCAGGCAGAATTTAAACACAAGACGTCTCATAAATTTGCAAAGACTCTAAACTCTGGCTTCTTGTTTCATTTTAGCCCCCGTTCTGTGACAGCAGCCATTACTATACATAGGAAAAAGCAGCTAATTACCTAGAGATAATTCATCAGCCAGCATTTGGGGATCAAGTTGACGCTGTATACCTGTGAAAAGCTCGGTACTGGGAGGAACTCTTCCAGTCGGCTGAAGAATTCCCACACCAGGATCTGCAGCGACGTGTCGAAGCGGGCTCCATACTGCACTGAGAAGACCTCCTTTGATTGACAGGAAAAATAATATATAAATCAGCTCACAGACAGACATACAAGGTCAATGCGTATATAAATGTGCGTAAACCCTTGTGTTGAAACTCACCTTGAAATATTTATTTTTCTCAGATTCGTCCGTCAGCAGCGTCTGAACCAGCTCCATAAAGGCTGACTTTGAAAACTCCACCTCTCCATCTCGATCCTGTCACGAAGCCCAGGAGAAGTTTGTTTACATGCACTAATATTCAGTTTTCTCATACTTGGAAAAAAAATGTTTAAGAATTTCTGCAACTACATGTGGCGGTAATATAAAAGTGACAACATTTAATAAGGATATCAAAATGATCTCTTCCTCTGGCAGACAGCAGATAGATAGAAGACACCCTGACATTAACAATCCCCACCTCTTCATGCATGTCTTTTGCTGTCCACTCCTGGAAACTGTCAAGGTGATCTTGGATGATCTTATAGTCCACCTTTTCGTTCTTCTTTAAGTCTTCAAGAATGAGCTGAAGGACACAAAGTGAACCCTTTATCCTGTCTCCCCGCAGATAAAATAGCGCAAAACATAAAAACAAATAGCTGAGAAGTGCCCACATGCACTTACCCGAGCTCTTAGCCCCAGGATCAGCTGAATCTTCTGTTTGTAGTTCAAAAGCTCTGGGACGCTGTCCGTCACCATCACGACGAACTCTGCCAGTTTGCCATAGTGGTCCACATTTCGCTCCTTGGCCACCTGCCACATGCAGGCCGACATCAGCCGCAGCGGAGGAACCACGAGGTGTAGGGACGATCGAGGGACACGAACCTCTGACGGAATAGCAGTGAAACAAATAAGAATTAAGTGGGCCATAGGTTATAATGACTACATGTTGTAGAGTGGCAAATAACTGACTAACTAGTGTTTGGTCCCTGGTTGACTCTCAAAAGCATTAGCTGGAAGTTATGACACAATTATGAATCTTCCAGGCCAACAGGGGGCGCTGTACACTTGAGGGGAGTCTTGTCTAACAACCGAGCTGCAGCCAAGAAGAACAACTACGACCCAACATCATCACCAAATGTATAATATAACCTCTCTACAAACCTTGTGAGGACTTTGGTTCGTCCTGGTTGGAGATTTCCTGTGCTGCCCTGTGGACTTTAGTGCGCACCACTCCGTCATCCTTAAATTGGATAAAGAAAGCTGTTGTTACAAATAGACTCTGCTATGTAATAATTAAAGTAACTGTTGTGGATCCAAGACAAACACACCAAACAAAAACAAACGGAAATCATGTCGTAATGTATCTATGTTACCACTTCCGGTCATTCTTGTTTACTTGGTTTCGCAGATCACGACATGGAAAGTTGTCACCTAGTTACTTTGCAGTTTGCTGACCATGTTACGACAATAAGTAAAATAGAACACGTGTGCTACACTATAGTAATAAACACCGCGTGTGCACTTTAATGACTGTCGCGCACCTCATAGTCGAAACGGTCCGTTTCTCGATGTCTGGTGAACTGGGCCAGCCAGCCCAGCTCCAGCAGGATCGGAGGGGCCACACCACCCAGGACGCTGCACTTCATGTGGCTCCTTTTTTTCGCTTTCACGTAGCGATCCCGGATGTTTTTCCACAGCCTCCGACAAAACGCCTCCTCCTCTCCCAGATTGTCGGCTATCTCCTTCCACGAGTTCGCGATCATCTCGCTGTCCTTGTGCTCCCTCATCGATGAGTCGTACAGATGTTTGTGCAGGCGGACCTGCGCGGCGACTCTCCTCTGCGCCGAGTCCATGTCAAAGCTACGCCGCGCGCGCTAGAAAACCGGGAGTGCGTCGCGGCAGCTCGCGGAGCCCTCGCGCTGGACGCGTGATTGGACGCAGAAGACGTAAAAGACTTAATTGTTGGTGTGCTCACTCTCGCACCGGACCACTGCAAACAGGGGTCACCAACACAGGAGTGTACATATGACGTATATATGTCTATAAAAAGAATTAACTCAGTGGTACCGAATGCGGCCCGCGGGCAGGCGGATCCGTGCGCTCTGACCACGCCCCCGTCCAGCACGCCATCCAAGCTGCGTTCAGGACAAGTGGGAACTTCTCGTGCTTACCAGTACCAGTGTCCGAGTAGTACCGGCTCTCACCGTCCAAACCCGCCTTCCCGCCTTTCGCATCCATGAAAAATCCCGAAACAACACGTAGGTTGCCAGCTAAGTATTTTCTTACATTAACAAGCCCCCGGTATAGATAAATGAACCGTTTCAGGAGCGCAGTGGTGAGCTAGCTTAACTTTGCTAACCGTTTAAGCTAGTTGTTAAGTTAGCAGCAGCGTTGTGGGACTTGTATGTTTTATGTTACTGCAAACGGCAGAAAAAATCCCTCCAAAAATATTTTTTAGGTTAAATGTTCTGGAGAGAAAATGCAAATTTTCCATCTTAAAAAAAAATATTTGTTTAGCAAACACTTTCGGTTCACTGTTTTTATTTTCTTTTGTTTTGTTTTTTAAATACAGTAAACAATTCCGAGAGCTAATCAAAAGTTAGCTCGCTTGGCTGAGCTGAAGAGCATGGAGAGCACGGGCAGTCCTGGCAAGTAGTTACTTACATTTCTGTCGACTCTCACCTGACAACCTATATGTATGTTTAAATATATATTCGCACAGAGATGGGTGAGAAATTAAAGTGTCTGGTTAAATTAGCACAATGACTCCTGACGGCTCCTTTAAAAGAAACAGAAGTAGATGGGGACTTGTTTTAAATTGTACAA
>CAEMYA010000083.1:5094388-5107032 GCA_903131615.1 Diplodus sargus
GCTTTGCTCGGAGACGCTCCGTCATTCCTGGACGACTGTTTACAATCATTTTTCCCCCCGGAGGACATGAAGGCTGTACTTGAACACCACAGAAACCTCGGACACTTTGAGGAGAAAGGTACACTAACACACGGGCAAATAATTTGGTATTTATAATGTTTTTGTTTGGTCTTTTCCCATTTTTTCAGATGAAAGATTGATTTATTGATTGAAATCTTTATGTCTTCTTTTTTTCGTAAACAAAACAAAAGAAAAGGAGTGGGAACGAAGTGGAAGCTTATCTAATTCCACTTCCTCTCCATTAATCTTTAAATAAATAGGTAATATAGGCAATATATTTACACACATATATAAATATTTATAATTATTAGGACATATATAATTAATTGTAGGAATAGTACATGTTTATAGAAGTGAAAAGAAATCAACATGTAAGATATAACATTATATTTTTTAGGCCATACATGCTTACATGTTGATTTATTTTCACTTCTATAAACATGTACTACTCCTATAATTAATTATATATGTCTTAATGATTTAAGTATGTATTCACCAGTCTCCACTTACCTCTCACCATACTTGTCTACATATATACATACAGAATATTGATATACATACCCACTTTGCTTTCTGTAACCAAAGATAAGCAAGTAGGAAAATAATGTAAAATTAATACAAAATAAAAAAGATTGCATAAGCAAAGATGATTTATTGTAGGTTATTTCACCACACAGAACAGGTGAATAAAAAAGCTTTTTCTGGTACAGCGTTTCAAAGAGAGAGACACATTTTTGTCTTTACAGTTCACTTAATTTAAGTACTAATTACATAAGCCAGTGTCTAATTAAGCATCTTTTTCTCATCTGTAGATCCTCGATTGTTACCAATGGATGACTGCATCCTCTCCTCCCTGTCTCTACCTCCTGGCACCAAACCCGTCATGAACACCGCCTCCTGCTCACCTGCAGGTGAACGCCTCGATGTTTCCTTCAACACGAGTAGGAAGAGTTCAGAGCCAGCAAGACAAAGACCGAAGGAGGCGAGAGACTCTTGGCAGTTGCAAGTTAGAGGTGGCAACATTTCTCAGGAGAGGAAAGCACCAAGCGCTAATAGTGCACGGCCATGTGATGAAACTATAGACCTCACTACGTCTAATGAGACTGCGGACACAGATTCAACAGCTGATGACAACAGCCAAAGTGTGATTGGAGGGCGGGTTCTCAGGAAGAGGAAGCTGAGCGGCGGTGTGGAGGTTCCCTCTAAACAGCCTGCGGAGGCCACAGCTTTCTTGTAAGATCTCAAAAAAAATCTATCACTAATGGTCTATTTATATTTATATCTATTTTATACTGTCAGTCTGTTGGGGCACCACCTCAGTCTTGATGATTTGCACAAACTTTTGTACAGACGTTCATTGTTCCTGGGCAATTAAACCTGATGTGCTGGGTTAACTCTAGAGCTACCATGAGGCTAACATTTCTGGTTCTGATTGAAATGTCTTGATAGCTGTTTGATTGTCATGAAATTTGTACCCACATTCACATCCCTTCAAGATGAACTGTTGTTTGATGACATTAGTGCTCCCTTAATTTGTCATTTGGCCCATCATCAGGATAAAATAAAAGGGTAGGTGTGTAGGATTTAATATTTAGTACAAATCAAATACCCGTCATCACACCCTCCCCATGTGGTGGCTACTAAAAACATGAAAATGCAGAATACCCTCTCTCTCTAGAGTCAGTCGTGGTGTGTCTATTCTGGGCTGCTGTGGAAACATGGCGGACACAGTTAACAGTAACACCTTGGCTATGTAAAAAGTGTGTGAGCATATCTGTTTTATTCATCGTGAGTTTTTCCACCTTTGTAGGGATTCATCAGCGGACGGTGAGAATTCAGGTGAATCTCCTCTAATCTCGATATGGGGAGAATATACAGGTTTGTACAGTTCACTCACAGATCAGTTGACACTTGAGTGTATGAGTCGAATCTTTGAATAACTCTTTACTAACTCTTCTGGTTTATTTCAGACTCTCAGGAACGCTCTTTTCCAGCTGTAACGGACACAAAAGTTCCGTGGTCGGACGAGGAGACACTCAATCTGCTGGACATATGGGGGACGGACTCGGTGCAGCGGGCTTTGAAGGGCTGCTTGAAGAACCGTCACATATTCACACAGATCGCACAGAAGATGGCAGAGAGGGGCTACATGAGAACAGTGGAACAGTGCCAGACCAGGATCAAACGACTGAAGAAATGCTTCCGCCAGAATATCAGGTGGGTATCAAATGATGTCCTTTCTGCTCGTCTTTCTGTCTAAATCTGCAATCTGACAACTAGTATCTCCCTCAGACCGATGATGTCATAGCTGTAGAGAAAAAAGGAATTGAATCAAAATACCTGTTTCCTTTCCCCCGTCTGACGCCAGAGGGAACTCCAGGATGGAGTGTAAATTCTACGAGCAGCTGCAGCGAGTGCTCGGCTCCTCGGCTTCCTCAGTCCTTCCTGAGATCACCTATGATGTTGAAGAGATCATCGACGAGGACGAGTCCCAAGACGGAGACGAGGACTTGCAGTTTGTCGGTCAAACGAGCCGACTGGAAATCGGTACAATGTCTTGTAGTGTTCTGCATCGGAGGTGTTTTCAAAAATTGGTGTCGTGCATCCAAATAAACCAAACAATGTGTTCTTATTTTCATTTAAGGAACTAAAAGTGTTCCATGGACAGACTTTGAGACGTTGGCCCTCATCAACACGTGGGGAGAAGACAAGATGAAACATGAGCTACGAGGCGTGCACAGAACCGGACATGTTTTCTCCAGCATATCCAGCAAGATGGCCGCCCAGGGCTTCTCCCGAACACCAGAGCAGTGCCAAACGAGGCTGAAAAGGGTGAAATCGAGTTTCAGGCAATGCTACGAGAACAAGTACGTCTGCTTACAGCGAGAAAAAGGTCAATGGGAGAGTTCAGGATGGTGTGTATTCACAGTGTTTGTCTGCTGTCTCTTTACTAGCATGAAGGGACTGGAGCAAGTGGAGTGCAAGTTTTACAATGAACTGGGAAGAATTCTGGTGAAGGACTTCCCTTCAGTGTCGCAGCTGGATGAACCACCAGGAGAGCTTGAAGACAGCGACTTCACCTCCTTCTCCCATCAGGATATGGGTACCCTGACACCTAATCATTGTCTAAACATCTAATGGAAATATATAGAACAAACAAAAGATACAGTTGGAGCCCTTAATGAAATAGCTGGTTTTAGACAGTGATTCAGTGGGTTTAAAGCACTGGTGTGTTTACTTAGGAGCCCTAGATGCAGCTGATAAGGAAATGTGAATTTAACACAAACAACACAGCTTCAGATTCCACACAATGCACTTCCTTGGACCTGTACTTTGAGGTTTTACCCTCAGGGAGGCGCTGTAGCACCCAGAAATGTGCCGGTCAAAAGCAGTTGCTTGTAAAATGTTCTTACACCAAATAAAATAGTCAAATGTAATATCATCCTCAGTAAAATGATCATTTGTCAACTATACTGCGCTGATTGTGGCATCATCTATTTATTGAAGTGTTCTCTTTTCTATGTGTATCTCTCCAGAGTCTGCTGTGGGCGTTCAGGAGGAGAGGAAGAAAGTCCCCTGGTCGGACAAAGAGACCATCATCCTCCTGGAGATCTGGGGAGACCCGCAGGTGAAGGCCTTCAAAGATATGAAGTAACATTTCTGCATTAAAATGTATAAAAATATCCCTAACTTGGTTTATTTACATTATCCAAAATGCAAATCCAAGAGGCTTCTTCAATTCTAACTAACCAGAGGGTCCTTCAGTTAGTCAGAACTGAAGAATCCTCTTGGATGAGACGTGAAACATCTTCAAGAAACTGAAACACGTCCAGTTGCCTACGATACAGCAAATCCATCAGATTTACCATGATGGATGATTGAGATCCTTCATCGACATGTTCAGATCAGTTAAAGAGGAATATCTCAAATGTTGGAATGATGTCATCGCTAGTCTGATTGTTTGAAGACATTTCAAATATATACACTGTTTATTTTTTACTAAGAATTTCTGCTGCGTTTAGGTCCAGCATGGTATGAGGCGTTACCCACACAACGGTCACATTTTCACAGAAATATCAGAAAAGCTCAGCGCCAACGGCTTCTCCCGCAGCCCCGATCAGTGCCACACCAGGATCAAACGGCTGAAAGCCAGCTATCGGCAGTGTCAGGAAAACATGAGGTAGAAGCCGCTCATGAATATTCAGTTTGTATACTGTGCTGTTGGCAGGATGTGTGTGTGTGTGTGTGTGTGTGTGTGATAAGACAGATGCCTTTACTGTCTGTAGCTCCTCCGGGACTGACAGAGTGGACTTTAAATTCTACGACCTGCTGGAACAAATCCTGGACAAGCAGCCGTCAACGTCCTCCACCGTGGTGACGGACTCCATTGAGATATCGGAAGACTCCAATGGTGAATCAGTGCCTGAAACAGGTAAACCTCACCTACATTTTCCGATTGTAGTTACAATCATGCGGTTTTACATTGTTGAAATTGACGTGCAGTTTTTGAAATTTGTTTAATGAGCAGCAAAAACTAAGAAAGCATTCCCTGTCAAGATTGAACAAGTAGTGGATAATATGGACAGTGACTAACAGTTTCTGCTGTTAGATGGAGAGGTCGGCATGTTGACAGAAAAAACGGGGCCGAGCTCATGGTCAGATGAGGAGACCTTTGCGCTCATCGAGATCTGGGGCGACGAAGATGTCCAGAGGGCGCTGAGGGGTTTCGTCCACAACGGACACGTTTACGCAGAGATTTCGGAGAGAATGCAAGACCTCGGCTACTTGAAAACCTCGGAGCAGTGCCGCTGGAAGGTCAAGTCGCTGAGGAACAACTTTCGACAGTGCTACGACAAGAAGAAGTGAGATCAGGCTCAGTATCAGTCTGTCTGTTATTTGTTTGGGTGATGGTGATTTTTTAATCTACGTCTTTTCACGCCTTCTAGATGTGGAAGAAGAGTAGATTATAGATTCTACAAGCAGCTGGAACAAATACTTGGACATGAGGCAGTTTCTGTTGATGAGTATGATGAAAAAGACGAACAGGCAGACCCAGATCCAAGTACGGTCATTTTTTTAATCCATTCACACAGCGGTAAAAGAAATACATTCAGCAGTCTTTACAGCGTCTTCATCCATCTGAAGTAGGTGCAGAGGGCGTGAACACAGCGTGGACGGAGCAGGAGACGGTGGCTCTCGTTGAGGTGTGGGCGGCAGACGACGTGCAGCACAGCCTGAAAACCTGCATCCGCAACAGCCACATATTCGCCGAGATATCGGAGAAGATGGCGTCCATTGGATACCTGAGGACGTCGGAGCAGTGCCACAACCGGATCAAAAGGCTGAAGAAGACTTACAGGCGTTACTGCAACAACCGGAGGTGAATGACATGGTTGAGTAATGATTTTGCAAATGCTGAAACCTTTCCACCCCGGCAAAGACGCATTTCCCAGCATGCCTTTGATTGACATTTTCCAGAAGCGGAGGGCGGACCGCGGCGTACAGATACTTCGACCTCCTGGCTCCGGTGCTCGGTGACAACTCTGTGTACCCTGACGTGGACATTAGCGCTGCAGACGCCACCGTGCAACCTCTCATGGGCAATGATCCCGACATGTGTAGGTTTGAACGTATTGATATAATTGTGTACAGTTGTTGCTGTGCTGATATCAAGTAAATTCCTAAGAGTTACAACCCAATAATACATTTGTTGTTCCTCCGCGCAGACGAGCAGCCGTCAGCCAGCCACCTCCTGGCCGAAATGAGCAGAAAGATGCCGTGGTCGGACCAGGAGACTCGCACCCTGCTGGAGATCTGGGGTGAGGACAGCGTCCAGCTCAACCTGAGGGGCTGCCTGAAGAACCGCCACGTGTTTGAGTACATCTCCGAGAAGATGAATGACCAAGGGTTCATAAGGACCACGGAGCAGTGCTACTCCCGCATCAAGCGCCTTAAATACGGCTTCCTCCACGAAAAGTCAGTGATGGCGAAACTATGACTCTTTTCTTCTAAACACATTTATTATTTATCATCACAAAGACGTTTTGGTTTGTCAAATGTCAAAAAAGACTTTCGGTAAATTCAGCAGTGTTGACCTTCTTTATTACTGTGAAGAGGTATTTAAATGGGATTAGTGTTTCCAGCTAATTACAGGCTACATGTTCAAAAGTGTGGAGATCTGTCTGGAGATAACTTGTTATTTCTTCTCCTTTTGAATTCAGGGAGGATTTTAAATTTTACAGCGAGATGGATGAAATCTTCAGGAGGGAGCTGAAAGCCGACAAACCCGCCGCAGACACGTCGGTCACCGATGAGCCAGATGACTACACACTAGTGCCTGCTCAGAACAAAGGTGAAACTTCACGCTTAACTTTGCAAATCTTGGTTATTTTATTTTTTTAAATGAGAAGTGACTATTGCAATTATGCAACCATATGGCCGTCATTATGTAATCAAAGATGTCCACTCTATTAGTTGCCTCAGGTTCACAGTGGGCGGCTGACAGCACTAAGCAGACCTGGGGCGACGGGGAGACTGAGGCCCTCCTGGCCGTATGGGGGAGCGAGGAGATCCAGGAGAACTTAAAGAGCTGCACCAAGAACAGACACATCTACATCCAGATCTCTGAGGTCATGGCCAACCAGGGCTACCTGCGCACTCCTGAACAGTGTCAGACCAGGATAAAGAGGCTGAGGGCCAACTTCCGACACTTCCTCGATGGCAGAAGGTAAATAGCTCTGTTTACGTTGAGGGAATGATCAGGCTGTAGGTCCAAACATTCACAGCTTTATTATCAAAGCATGTTACCTCTCTAAAAACAAGCTCTGATATTCTGTTTCCTGTTTCCAGAGGAGACAAACAGGAATGCAAGTTCTTCGACCAGTTGGTGCAAATATTTGGCGGAAAGTATGTGATAAACTCGGACCCCCTGGCTGACGATGTAGCCGATGGCGTAGGTAAGAAGTCGCACTGTGGTCAATCACGTTATGACTGATGATGACGATTTACTTTTTTGCGTTTAGTTTCTTTCAAGATGAATCCATTATCTCCAAACTAAATCCTGCTTCACAAGTGGCCAGTTAGAAGTCTTATTAAAGCTGCATCGAAGAGGTTTTTTTATATACAGTAATTTTAGTATAGTCATGTCTGTAAACTGTGTCTTGTAAATCTTGACATACATTGGCGCTAGCGGAGCAACAAGGTTGACATTCTGGGAAATAAGAAAGAATCGATACTACTCTTTTTTTCTGTAAGATATGAAGCTATTCATTATCTGATTTTAGCTTAGCATAAAGACTACAGTTCCTGCCTCAAGTGGAGGAGTTCAAGTATCTTGGGATCTTGTTCACGAGTGAGGGAAGGATGGAACGTGAGATTGACAGGCGGATCGGTGCAGCGGCCGCAGTAATGCGCTCGTTGTATCGGCCTGTCGTGGTGAAGAGAGAGCTGAGTCGAAAGGCGAAGCTCTCGATTTACCGATCAATCTACGTTCCTACCTTCACCTATGGCCATGAACTTTGGGTCATGACCGAAAGAATACGATCCCGGATACAAGCGGCCGAAAGTAGTGTCCTCAACAGGGTGGCAGGGCGCTCCCTTAGAGATAGGGTGAGGAGCTCTGTCACCCGGGAGGAGCTCGGAGTAGAGCCGCTGCTCCTCCACATCGAGAGGAGCCAGCTGAGGTGGCTCGGGCATCTGTTTCGGATGCCCCCGGGACGCCTCCCTCGGGAGGTGTTCCTGGCATGTCCCGCCGGGAGGAGACCCCGAGGAAGACCGAGGACACGCTGGCGTGACTATGTCACCCAGCTGGCCCGGGAACGCCTTGGGATCCTCGGATCCCCGGATAAGCGGACGTTAATGGATGGATGGATGGATAAAGACTACAAACTGGGAAACCGCTAGCTGACTCTGTCCAGCACAGATTAAACAAACGATACGTATTTTGTGAGTTAGTGGGCTTTAGAGATGCTGTTCGGTGGATTTCGTTACTTTTGATAGAGCTAACCAGCTGCCAAACCAACTCATTTAAATTATTTTTCAATAATATTTGTAAGTCATTTTCAGTTTCATAAAAAAATATATCCTTTTTCTGATTCAGAGACCTGAAACTGTCCATCATCTCCAGAGTGAAGTCACGAGGACACAGCAGCTGCAGACTGATGGAGGAACGCCCACAAGTTAATGAAACTGTTACATTAGCGGCGGTGGAGCGCAGTAACTTACAGCTGACAGAAGAGGACCTCTCCAGGCTCGCTCAGATCTTTGCCTCTGTATATACTTCAAATACTTCTACATTCTTCATATACACAGACTGAACTGGCGGCTGTAGTGGTGTGTGCGTGTGTGTGTGTGTGTATGTATGTGTGTGTTTCATCCCTCCACCAGAGTGTCTTTGTGATTATTTACAATAGAGCCATGAGACTAAAAACCAGGACGCTCAGGGCCCGAGGGACAAACATGGATCTCTGATCTTGACCTGGTGGGAGTCGCACAAAACGCTGTTCTCCTCCAGAAAACATGTTTTTTTTTAACGTGTATTTCATTATTTTCTACTTGAACTAAAACAGAGTGATTCAAAGCACATGCAAAAAAAAGAAATACATGCAAGGCCTCTATTACTGTAACCACAGCACACGTTTTTTGCTTTTTTTGTCTTAACTCTGGCTTGTTAAAGCTTTCTGGTTGTGTGCTCGTTTGTGACGTTTGAAATCTGGGATGTGAACGTTCTACTGAAAAAGTTTATTCTTATTTTTTACACTGAATGATTGGATCTTGTCCAGATTTATTTATTTAAGTTATTGTTTACACATGTATTTAACAATTTGCTTTAAACATGTTAAAAACCTTTTTTTCCCCCCACAAAGATGTTGAGGACTTGTCACACCCATTAAAAGAAACTTGATATGTGCGATTCACAATTAATTTGGTTTGCTGTGTTTATTTATTTATGTACTTGCCTGAATAGTGTTCAAGACTGTGAAGTGTGCACTAAAGCCACAATAAAAACAAAATACCAGAAAAAGTTGATAACACGTTCAGAGCGAATATCAGTACATTCAGTTATATATGAGACCACAGAAGCAGACAAATGTGCCATATGATCATACCGGCAAGACAGTTGAGTCTGCAAATCTGCAAGAAAATCCTAAAAATTATCAAAAAATAAAAATATTGAATCTGTATGAGGTAATAGTGATTATATATTGATTCTGGAAACTATCATTTACAACTTCTACTAAGCAGAAGCAAAAAATAGTAGGATAATACAGTAGAAAGCCATAAAGCCAGCAAATTGACTCTATAATATCTGATAACCACCTCGACTTCAGCTAACATTAGCGAATAGAAGCTACAGATGCTGCCGGACAAAGTGAGGCTGTAGCAGCAAATGACTGAATGACGGCAATGACTGAATTTTCATTCTTGGGTGAACTGTTCCTTTAAGACAAATATTTACTCTCTTTTAGCTCCGTTTTTGGTCTCCACCAACTCCTGAGCTGGAAACGCTCCGCTGTGTGCAGTAGCTACTCTCTGTTTCTTTATATCTGCTGTTTGGTACGGAGCAGGTAGTGTAGTACAATATAATTACAGTACAGCCGCTTTGAGTAGGAATCTGAGAAACTCTTTAAATGTGAGTGTGGAGAAAGTACGCACAAACAGAGGCGCTCTGGTCGAGATAAATCTCCTCACTAACCGGCAGTAATAGATACACTATCTCCATCTTTCACCCACACAGACAAGATGGTTTACTGCTGTTTACACTAGCTGCAGTCGGCCAGAGGAACCTGCCCTGCCTGTATTACATTAGCCCAAGTGTGATGAGGGGAAACCATACGGCGACTGCTCAGAAACGGCCTCTGAACACACCAGGGGTTTCCAGTCACAAGGCCGTGTTTTGGCCATGACGGTGTTACTCATTTTGTTGAAGCGCGAGGCCCCATCATCATTCTGATACTGTATTAGGCACTGAAGAGGGGCGAGGTACAAGCTTTTCATCACATTTATGGCTTCACGGTTTCGGCGCGGGGAAGGGCGGAGCTGAGCTGGAAAAACAAGAGAAATGTGCCATCTGTGCAGGGAGTCTCGACGGGACTGGTGGTGTCTCTTTGTCTTCCCAACCACTTTGAAATTTGATAGTACAGACAGAGGAGGAAGGCTTGTGGTCGTGCACCGATCCGCCTACCTGAGCAAGTAAATCAGAGGGATTTCTACAAGACATCCAAACTCTTCTATCTCCTAGAGGCAAAAGGGACAAAGTAATATTAGACTGACCAAGACTGCTGATCAGCTGTTTCCAATGCCAAGAGTGAACATTCAGCTACACAGGAGAGGAAGTATTTGCCCACCTGAGCCTCTTTTTCAACAAAATAGTAAAAAGTTAGACACCATAATCAAGACCAGGACGCAGGTGAAACCCAGTAGCTATGGAGTGAACAAAATAGAGGGAGAGAGGCAGTGAAACGTACAGTCTCACACAGCAGACTCATCCCGACCACAGATACACCAGATTGCCCTCATGTTTCAGCCGGGATGCCACAAGGTCCTACATTTTTATCTATTTCCATGACAGCTTTAACTTATCACGAAATTTGACATGAAATTACAATTACACAAAATAATTTTTAAAAAAAAAAGAAAAAAAAAATGAACAGTCAACATTTTCATTGAAAATGTCATTCAAGTTTAATACTGTAATTAAATAAAAATTCAGTCAGCTAAATGAATGACCATAGACAATATTCACATGGTGGTCATTGTTCCTATGAGAAGACTCTCAGGGTGGAAAGCTCAATTGTTCAACTGCTGTGTTTCAGGTTGCAATTCCTATAAATGCAGAAAATATGAGAAATTGTTCTAATTTCACTGCTTGCTGATTGATAGACTGACTGATAGATAGTGAAAATCTGGGGGGACATCGAGCCGTACTTCAAAATAAAGCTGTATATTTAATAACCTGCTATATTCCGTTAGACAACAGCTAACATTAGCAGCTTCCTCGCAAACGTTGCCAGCTGATATATGTGGTGGATGAACGCTAACATTAGCTAGTGGCTTATAAAATATGTTGTTGTTCACAGTGATGTTTTGTGCTGATGTGACAAAGTTCAAAGGCGATAATATGAACAAGTTTGATGTCATAAATGATCAAATCATTTCTTGTGCTTTATGTCGAGTTCATGGTTCGTCAGGAAATTTGTGGCAGCTGCTGCAGCTGCTGGAGCTCGACTGGGTCACATTCTAAGCCGGGGGCAGAGGCCATTTCGCTGCTACTTGGGTACTGATGTGTTATACAGCGGAAAAAGGGAGAAAGAAAAGCAAGGGATTGTCAGGAGGAGAGACATTCTAACTCTTAAATTCTTAAATTATGGATTTGTTTTCGCGGGCTTACCGTTATGTCCCCTGCATTCTGGCTTCATCAGCCGGGGACAGTGTCTGGCAGGGTGCATCCGTTTGCCTCAGGCTTGGACATGTGTGATGTCAGGAGGTCGAGGACGTCTCCTGTTTGAACCAGGTTTAAATCAGTTCCCTCCCCTCTCCTCTCCCTCTTTCCTCCAGTTTTAGACAGTTGCCCGGTGAGGGAGTTCAGAAAAGTTCACTTGTGTTACTGTCATAATGGAGGATTGTTAAGACCTGGTGCTTTAGTCACTGAATTTCTTACCTGACTTTACGTTACTTTGCTGAAATAGTGTTTCACGAAATACAAAGATCCATAGGCAGTTTGCAGATATGTCTTCAGTGTTTTTAGGCATAATTTAAACAAAAAACACATTTGGGGATTTTTTTTTGCAGGATATTTTGCCTTAACATTTGCATTTAAATACAAGTAAGCTTGACCCTTGAATGGGATCAAGCTAGGGCCCCCGATCCATGTTGAAAGGTGGTGGGGACACTTTCCGCACACTGGTACATCAACACACACAGCCGGTGCTGCAACACCACACCAGCTGAACAGAAGCCTGTCACATCGACTATAGAAAGCATCAGTACCTGTCAGTCAACCCTTGATAAAATACGAAAGAATGGAAACAATGTCAATAACGTTGGCCATAGATAATACATCCAACCTTACCCTTTAATGTTAAGTTAACCTGCCTTGTTGTTTCAGTGCTGCATATTTCATTAACGTTATAAAAACAGACATTTCACAAGAGTTCATGATTCAAGTTCAACCAATCGTGTCTCAGCTTATCTTATGTGTTACATTTCTATCATATGCTGGTATTATCCAAAGAACAATCACACTTTCCCTGCACATGGTGGAGGCTGCTGCTCATTTATGGTGTTAGGTCTTGTGTTTAATTTGCTCGTATTTCATTTGCAAAATCAGCAGCAAAGAATTCTGATTTCAACGCGAACATTTCTTGGTGCAAGCTATATTTTAGGACATTCAAGCACAACAATTTACTCACTGACTGTGACTGATGTGTCACGTTTGCATTGGAACTTGCAAATGTTGCCCACTTGGTGGCGCCAGTGGATAATCAGTCACTCCACAGTGACTATGATGGTCTGCCTGAAGTCCTAATTTTAGAAAGAGGCACTCTTGAATGAATGTGTGTTGAATGATTGAGTACTTTTTTTTT
>CAEMYA010000083.1:5109489-5190236 GCA_903131615.1 Diplodus sargus
GTGTGTGTGTGTGTGTGTGGACTCATCCTGCTATGTTCTCAAACATGCAGCTTCATGCTCTTCCCTCCACTGCAGGCGCACACGTGTGAGAGTCAGAACATGAAGGAGAGGAAGGAGGGAGTTTAGCAGTGAGGAGGAAAGTCGGTGAACAACGTCATGGAGGGGAATGATAGTGTGTATGCATAGAGTGTGTGTGTTTGTGTGTGTGTGTGTGCGTGTGTGTGTGTGTGTGTGTGTGTGTGTAGGGAGCCTCCCTCCCTTGGGGTTGTGTATGGGCTTGTTACAGCAACATTCCTCCACTCAGCTGCTTCTGAGCAGCGCATTCCAGAAAGAGAGGGACAGAAAGAGAAAAGAGAGCGAGCTGAAGGTTGGAGAGAAGAAGAGAGGGAGATGAAAGGGGGAGAGAGAAAAGCGAGGGAGTCAGGGAGGGAGACAGAGAGCAGGGCAAGGCAGGAGCGGAGGCAAAGAGGACAATAGGGCGGACAGTCGAGGACGGACGGGGCGGGTTGTTATGGTGGAATGGGGAATATTAATAAGATGTGTAATTGATCCCTGTGGTGTTCAGTGGACCTCCCTGTCTTCCCCACAGAGAGGTCAAAGGTCAGGGTCAGATACAGTACAGAGGAACCAGAACCAGCGCTGAGAAAAGGAAGTGACGGAAAGATGGGGGTGGAAAGGCCGCTCTCAAAATATTATTCCCCATACAGCCATAACACACACACTCACACTCACACACACACACACACACACACACACACACACACACACACACACACACACACACACACACACACACACACACACACACTGAAGTGGACTACTCTTTGGTGTGTGTTCATCTCTTCAGTCTGCTTGACCTGTTTCCACTGAACTGTGGAAGAAAAGAAACAAACCTCCACCACAAACACAGACACGCATAATGATTCAGCCACCATTACACCCCTCTGCACAGGCACTGCTGCCGCGCGGCGAACAGGAGCTCGTTTTTCTGGTAATCACTTAATTAAAGCGGAAAATATTAACATCATGTTCCATGATCTGTCTGCACTGACTTTAAGTATTTTAATTACATGTTGAATGTCATCTAATTCTCTTATGTAACACTCACGTAAAGGGTCACTTTAAATGCAATGTTCAGTCATGTGAATAAAGGAACTAACTAGATGTGTGTTTTATCACAGCAGACAGAACAAGCAACTGAAAATGCATAACTTCTGTGTATCACACTTGAATAATAAACACTTAAACCTCACATGATCTCCATGTAGAAGTTCATAACACTTAATTTTACAGGTCTGGAAATGTTCTCAATAAGTTAGTGGTAATAACCCAGAAAGTATTTGACATTTCTTTGAAATTATACCTTAATTACCAAGATTATTCCCTCAACGTGCTGCAACAACTCACTTACTAGTTTCATGGAGATGTATTTAAGCTTTACTGCTTTTTGGGGAAAAAAAAGGCAGAATATTATAATTAGATAGTGTTGGGGTAATTTTCGATACATTTTTAGGCAATTATTGTGTTATTTTGGGGGTAATTTCAAGGAAATGGGATTAAAACATATGGATAGAGGCGATAAAACAAGCAATGAAAGAACAAATAATAAGCGGCATAAAAAACTCTTAACAATAGAGATAAATGATAAAGGAGACAAGACATGTTGGCAATAAGAGGATGTGCAAGATGTCAACTTGGATTGAAATTGTGATGGACATTTTAAGGACATTATATAGTCCAAATAATGTATCTGTTAGTCGAAAAAAACCAAAAAATAAACAGATGAATGGATGATATGAACACTGTGGTTAAAGTGAGATGCAGCCCTAATGTACTGCACACAAACAAGCCTACATCCCATTCTGGACACGGTTAAAGGGCTTGTTGACAGACTGCATGTTGCACTTTATTTTGAAAGAGAGGAGAAGAGAGGAGAGAGAAAAACAATGACATATACAGGGCTCCGTTATCAAGACATGAAAATCAACTGTGTCTCTCATGTCTACTAAATAAATTCAAGGACCAAAGCAGAGAGAGAAGGTGGGGGGGGAGGAAAGCAGAGATAACATTGAATATTTACTGAGGATAACAAGCAAATAAGTTTAAAGACTGGAGCAACAAAAAGCAGTTTGTGTGTGTGTGTGTGTGTGTGTGTGTGTGTGTGTGTGTGTGTGAGCGCTTGTTGGCCCGTTGACAGCGTCCCTGCTCCTTCTCCCTCCGCCTGACGCTGAATGGATGGGCTTGTTTGTTGTCTCTGGTAGAACGAAAGGAAAACAAAGTCACTCGATTCCCCCTTCCCTCCGTGTGTGTGCTTATCGGAAGACAGTTAATCATGCATAAGTGTCTATTGAGTCCCCCGCCAACTCTCTCCAGCATACCAATTTACCATTTGTTCTTTCCCTCCATTTCCTTTACCCCTCTATCTCCGTCTCACCAGATCCTCTGCTACATTAAATTTAAATGAACTGGGTGCTGGAAAAGAGCATTATTTAACAAAAATGGTGTAACGCTCATTTATTCTAGCCAGTCCTGCTAGAGGCACTAATGCTGTTTCTAGCATGGATGCAGAATGTGTCGAGTGGGGACGTTTCACGGTAAATTTGTTTGTTTCTATTCCTGGTTGCGTCCTAATCCAGATTATGTATCTGACCCATTAATCTGTTGGCTGTTAGATGCTTCTTCACTCTGGGTTTTACAGCTCTTCTATCTATCTATCTATCTATCTATCTATCTATCTATCTATCTAGATTAAACTCTGGCGTTATGACTGCATGATGGGATTATTACAGCTATTCACTCTGATTTGGAACCATCGAGAAGATTACTGTAACCTTTTTCTCTCCTGTATCCCCTCATATGTGCACACAGCGGACACGCATGTTGGTAGATAGCAGAGAAGGTCACCGGCCTCCTTAAGGGATTGTATATATGCGAGAGCCACGACCATGAAAAACAGTTGGAGGAATTAGACAAGCACGCCACCTGGACCTCTTACATAACAGAAATATGAGTGCATCAGTGATTTAGCTGAAAGGGACCACCATTATTAAGCCCGCTCAGCCCGAGTGTATCTCAAACTCACAGGCATTTATTTTGAATTACTGTCCATATGCTATGCTAAAAGATTGGTACATTTGTATAAATGATGCAAACATATCTAGAATCTCTCTAGCCATAAACATGTATCATATTTCACTCAAATATTTTTGCGGAAATATAGCTGTATTTCTCACACTGAAGTGTATGCGACATTTCAAACTAATTTCCTGACAAACAATGCAGCAAGATGCAGTCCAGTCCAGTGAGAGGCAGGCGGACCCCGCCATTTATGAAACCATGCACGTTCACAGAAGACAACAGAAATGGCACTTTTATTATTAAAGCCTACCACTTGTGTCATTAAGTGGTCATGTTAGTTTAATGCTTGATACACTGACACAATATGGCGCTTACTGGAGGGTAGATGAACATTTTATTCATAAATCTAAATCAGTTAATTGGATTAGTAAAGACGGAATACTGTTTTGCAGCTTTGTGCAGCTGATTATGTAAAAAAAACAAAAACATTACAGATACATATAAACACAACAAATGACAACAAGACTGATGATATATACGCTCGAGCTATACACTTAAAATCACATAATGTAAGAAAAACACCTGTATAAAGAGATTACTGTTATTATAATTAATATTAATGTCATTACTTTTTTGTAATAATATGGTGTGATAAAAAAATGTACACTTACATTGTTGTATTTTCTTTCTTTCTTTCTTTTTTACAGCAAGTTTGTCATTCATGATGATACCAGCGATGACTGACCGCGTCAAAACGACGGACACACGCTCAATCCAATCAGAGCTGGTTCTTTAGCAGAGCGACACGCGCGTTATCCAATAAGATTCCAGCGTCTTGTTTCAGCCGTCCAATCACAGGCAGCTATGTCGTGGAAGGGGAGGGCCGTGCTGTCCCTTGGCTTAGCCCAGTCCGGATGTTCCCCAGTAGCGAATAACGAGCAGCAGTGTGTGAATGTGGCAACCGAGGTAGACAGGGAGGGGTAGATAGACTGACCAGACTAGGCTTTTTTTTTGTCTTTTGTCTTTATTTTTATTTTCTTACAGAACCAAGTGTTTACAGTCTATGTTTCGCCCCGGTGGTGAACTTGTTTGTAGCGCAGAAAAGCCCGGCCGCCGCTGCTTTTTCTTTGGGACTAACCGTTATCGTTGTGAAAACAGCCCAGAAGAAAGAAGGAAAGGGAGAAACAACATGGGGCGATAATAAAAAAAAAGAAGGTGTTGTGAACCGACGATGACTCTCTGGGAGGATCCGTGAAGCTTATTTATTTTTTATTTATTCCCCCCTCTTCCCTTTCCCGTGTGTCCCTTTTTTTGGGGGGGGGTTTTACTTCTACATTTTTCTACCCTCCTTGCTAGTTTGGGAGGTTGTTGTTTTTGTTTTTTGTTTTTTAAATAAGGAAAAGGCAACGGGATACGTTACTAGAGGACTGGAAGATGGACCAAGCCGGCATCCTGAGAAAGTTTATCCAGGGGGTGAAGGCCATGAGCGAGGGGGACGAGGAGAGGGGAGAGGACAACTTCGGCAGCGACTTTATGGTGGGTCAGACGTTTACCTAGCCTCCTTTGCCTCACATCTGTCTCTTCCCCCTTCGTAATGTCCACCTTTCCCTCCGTGCTGACCCTCCATATTCCCACCACTCCCCTCCTTCCCTCCCCGTCTCCTGCTTCCCTGTATCCCCCAGGAGGTGAGGCAGGGGCGGCCACACTGCCCTCTTCCTTTTCCTCCCATTTCCAGGCTTTACATGGCGGCCTAGCATTGTCTCCCAAACCAGCAGAAACACCACCGTGCTCCTGCTTCTTTAAAATTAAGATGAGACAACAATAAATCAAGACACATTCACGTCACTTTTCCAGCCCTCGGCTATTTTTTTTTCTTTTCTTACATGGCGCTGCTGGGATAGCTTAGCTTGTAGGTAAAGGCTGGGCTAAAGTGCAGTGTTATGGTGGCTCACTGTCTGTTAACCATGCCTGATTGTGAGGATACAGTGCTATGATTCATTGTCCTCTGATCCTCAGTGAGCAGTGGATACCCACCTATGGGAATTAGCTTAATTGTGTGTGTAATATTTCATGTGATTTGCATTGTGTTGTTATAGTCTATTGTTGGAAATCTCTATGAAGTATTTATGGGATGACTGTAGTTACTTATTTCCTAAAAGTCTAGGGGAGGATGTATTCTGTAGTGGACGTTAAATCCACCTAAAGACAGTTAAACCAATACCTTTATTTACGAATAACAGTTTTCTAACTCAGGATTTTTCACCCTTATTGATATAAATAAGGTGGACAAAATGATACAATGAAAATGATATTATGGTGTAAGACATTCTGATCGATATCTCGAACGTTACGCACTGTGATCAGTCGTGACGAAGATGTGTAGCAGAGGCAGGATATTCAACAATTTCACAATAAACTTTACTGTCCAAAATTACGCCAGGTCACAACGCCTCAGTCACCGTATTCCTGCATAATAACCTCCAAAAAATAAAGCTAACATTAACGTTGGTATGGGACAACATATACGTTGATACCCATATATCTGGGATCGGCCAAGTTATTTAGCGGCTTGTCTTTAATTAGAGAGACAGTTTGATGCAGTGACATTCAACAGGACCACAAACTACAGCATTCATAATTATCATGAAGTGGAATCAAAACAGTTTAAACTATGTGTACCTAATAAACGGGCAGCTGAGTGTAGATCTTGACCGGTTTTACAGTATTTTGATTCTTTCATGTGGAAAGGGTGCAATGAGTTGTAAAAGAAGACATTTTTTTGTCAAAGTAACGTATTTTAATAACATATTTTGTTTGCCATATGATTACCGCCGCCCTGTAGTCTTAGGTTTGCCCACACTGCATCACTGGATGTTATTGTGTTGCAACCCTGGACTCAAAATAGGACATGTCCCAGGCTTGTGAAATAGCTGAAATAGCCACAGCAGGAATGGCACTTCTTTAATAACGCTTGTGTCATTATGTGGTCATTTTAGTTTAATAGCTGTGATTAAGATGCATTGAGAAATGCAGCGCCAACTGGAGTATGCATACACATTTAATTTCTAAGTTTAATTTAATGTAATGTATGAGCGAAGCCACTTAAATGATCCAGAGGAAACGGGCGTCCGTTAGGGTTTGACTTGTCGTAGCAGCAGGAGCTTGGTTCGGGTTTCCTTTATGATTCACATTATGTTTCGGGGAAGTTAAGTGTTTTGTCTAATTGTACAGAGGCTAATCGGCATCAGAGCGGTTAACTTTTTCTCCTTTTGCCCACAGTTACAAACACACACACACACACACACACTTCTGTCTCCTTACTTCCCTACTTCATGCAAGCTGCTTGCTGGAGCTTGCAACATTCTTTCTGGCCCATTTCATAACATTTTGTCCTGGCTTTAAAGCTGCAGCTTTATCAACTCCTGGGCATACTTTGGATAAAAGCTACATTATTTGAAAGGCCTCCCTCGACGGAATAACAAATTCTCAATTAAGGACAACTCTGTGTATGTGTCCACTTGTGTGTTGACGACCTGGCCTGTCCCGTCCTTCGACTGTGTGTTTCAGAAAACAAGGAGGCAGCGGATATTGCGCAAAATCCAGTCTACAAGGGGCGTTGGGCTGTGTTAGAGGCATTTAGGAAGTGCTTTATGGATGAGAGAGCCAAAGGAGCCAGGACTAGTCTGTTTTGGTCTTATTAAGAGGCCATTCATTTCATAATGCATGTGATCAGAAAAAAAGTGTCAGACTTACTGTTATTATCTCTGCATTTTAAAAAATATATATATATTTAAGAGCTTCTGTTCCTCCTAACCTTAGATTCTCTATGTAGAGTAGACTAAATATAGGTTCTTCTTTTAGCACCACCACACTTCTCATTCATAACTTTACACACGTCCACGCCTTGTTAAACTGCCTACTACAACCACTGTCCACTGCTGCTTCACATTGGGAGGATCTGTGGGTGAGCTGGTCTCAAAGTGTGTTGTCGAGGTAAAAGAGTGCTCCTTTTATCGACTTTCTTGAAGAAACATTCCTCCATAAATGCAGAAATCCCCTCTTCAGACTTTCAGGACTCTACTTCTTGCTCGTTGTGCATGAATTCTTGATTCTTCATGTGTCAAATTAACTTAATTGGCATGAAAGACACTAACTTGTCTATACTGCGAAATACATTTCCTGTTAGCCTTTTGGCTATCATGCCTCTCTCCAGACAGTAACTTGACTATTAACCGGCCCACATAAGCATCAGAGTTCCTGCGTTTGATTTCTTAAACCCGGTTACTCACAATAATCACGCAGACTTGCTGAATATCTGCTTTGTGGCATTCATGTAAATGAGGCGTCAAGCTGAATTTGCTGGCAATATCCAGACAGCGAATTAAGAGTTTCATCTAAATTATTCAGCAGACACACCAGCTTGCAGACCAGAAAACTTGTTCAGATTGAGCACAGGTGGGCCGCGTGCCAGTGTAGCAACCAAGCACAATTAAGACTCATCAGCCACAGCTAACATAAGTAAATGCTTCAGCTGGTTGCTGCTGGTCTTCAGTCACACCGGTTCCGAGCCTCTCACGAAGCTTTCAATTGCTCGAGTCAAACCACAAACGCATGGGGTGTGCTCCTTTGCGCTCTGAGTCACCAGGACACCCTGACATAACCCCCACTTTAACTGCCTATTGTTGTTTATATATAGAATGTGTTTCATAAGCGTAATTACAGTGCTCTGGCAGGGCAACGAGTCAGCGATTATACGCTTTGTTTAGTTCTCCTTTTCAGCTTTTTGATGGAACGGGAGCATCTGAAATATTCCCACATGTGAGGAATGTCTTGTTCTTGTCAGGTCTGAACCCTCCAGAAGCAACATTATGGAACCCTTTTTAGTTGTCAGAATAAGTAAAAGGCATTGATAATTTCATTTAGTAACTATTTGTATGGAAACGCAACAGCTGATCCAATAACATGGCACAAGCTGGTGCATGTGGTATGAGTACATCAAGGTCTTCCATGAACTGCAAGGAGACAGACCAAACAGTCCCCGGTTTGGAGTTAAACGTGTAAATTGGGAGCATTTTTTATTATAATCTTGGTGCTATAGTAATCTGAGAGCTAGATTACATGCTGCTATACTCCTACAACACACGAGTTGTAGCCAGTATATGCCTGTAATTTGTTTCTTGACTCTCCGCCTTCATATACAAAAGAGTATGTTTAAGAGTTGAATTTAACAGCTTTGCATGTTGGTGGATCAAGACAGCAGTGAGAACTCTGAAGATCATCAGTAAAATGCACATAGTATGATCACTTTAACCAATCTGGTGTGCTGATAGCTTAATTCAGATGGATACAATTGGGATGAATGGTCAAATATGTCCTGTTGGGTCCTTGGGTCTGCCATATGACGCAGGATCTGCAAAATTGGGGCATCTGTGCAGTGACTGGTTCCACAAAAAACAAACAATTGCAATCTTACTTGCTTCACAAGGGTGGTTATCAAATGGCTCTGTCAACCCACGACTTTCCAAACCAACTATTAGAGCGCTTATGTAAGAGGGTCAGGGTTTTTTAACAAATAGCCAGTTACAGAGGAGACATTATGGACACATCCAGAGAAGATTTCAAAGAAGACAAAACATTCGGTTAAAATTCGATCATCTAAGTGTCCGTTGTCAATGATAGACAAAAAGAAATGGTATAAACACAAAATTAGAATATGAAGACCAGAAATGCTTGATTCTCAACTAAATCTGATGTTTGATCTACACAGTCACTAATGTTAACCAAAAACATTTAAATACTAAAAACTACAACAATCCTGTCGCCATATTGGTTTGTTTTCTCAAAATGAGCAAGAATTAAATCATCAAGATCAAAACATACAATCAAAGTTAGATTATTACAGCTTGTAAAATGAAGTGACAATTTACTTTGATTGTGGTGGGAACTCTGGTAAGTAACAATATAGATTTCAAGAGCCGGAAATTGTTGGTATAGGTACAATGAAAGTGATGACATTTTTTTCTTTTGAAAAGCTGTGTGAACACTATAATATTGATTGACATATCAACAAAGAAAAGCACATTTAAGACCCCACAGTGACATCTGTAGAGTCCTGCATCATGACTGACTACAAACCACCCAGCAAGCCACTGGCTACTGTTAGAAAAGAAATCAACTGAGGGGATAGCTTCTTTCATATTCGATTCTACAGTGCGACAGTGTGAATTTGCTCGCGTGAAGTTCGTCAAGTTGAGCTAGAGGTAGAAGCTCAGCGTGGGCGTCATTTCCTGCCATAATTGAATTGTCTGATCTTGACAATTATGTTCAAAATAACTGGACGAGGTGCAAATAGGCCTACTTGCTGTCATCATTATTTTTTTGGGGGGGTTTTGACCAGACCTAATCTAAAGTTAATCTGCTGACTCACAAATCTGGCATTGCACTTTATGGGCGGAGGTCTGACTGCCTGCTGTCTTGGACCGTGACAATATTTGGCACTTCAGATGTGATGTGTCACTTCCTGCGGGCAGAGACAGTTTCTGTGTTCGACAAACACTTTCATTTGGGCAAAGAGAGCGAAGAGTGCAGAGTTTGTAGGGAGACACTTCGCCTTTGGGCTGACTCACCTTTTCGATTTGATTAGGACTTGTGATTTTTACATACAAAGCTTATACTTTGGTAGTATTTGGGTGACGGTTCTACTCGGCGTAAATTGAGCAAGGTGTTGAGTTTAGCTCAAGGTCAGGTTGATTGAACACACAGCTGTTGATAGACATACAAGCTTCGGGGATTGATCTTATGACCTCTGCGTAACGAGAAACCTTCTGTAACTACTGTGCTGTACAGCCTGGTAGAAACATGCTACAGAAGACCTAAAACCAAAATGCCTCATAGTGTTATACACATGTGAATTTAACTTATGCACAATCTAACTTGTTGGAACTGGGAACAGATTTCTTAAAGCACATTGCAATTTCGGCATCTGTTAACATGCCAGGTGCCCCAATATGGCAAATGAACAGACGTCTGTGTACGAACAGATGCCTGGATATATTTCGGACCATGTATGAGATAGGACGAGACACTTAAGGTGTATTTTATAGAGGTGTAAAAATCATTTCACAGGTTCGGCAAAATTTAGCTACAAAGTATTTTGAGCTACAAATTAGGGGAGGTGTAAAAGAAGCACGGTGTGAAGACAGGAAATATACCGCACGGCTGGAAACAAGAAGAAAGATCTGTGTGATCAGTTACATTACCTGTGTCTTCACACCAACCTTCAAACCGTTTCCCTACCTGCTTTTTGGAACACCGGACTCAGCATTGTAGTCTAGACAGGGTTTAGACATGGGAGATCAGCTTCTGTGTGTGTGTGTGTGTGTGTAAGCGAGCTCCTGCCCCACCTCTGCAAGCAGATTACTCCCGAACTGCACATCAAAGAAAGCGAAAAAGTGCAAACACACACGCTTCTCTAAACATGTGTCCTGTCGGGCAGACATGAAACACTCACGGGGAGGCAAGAAAATGAGATGTGACAATGGCCAGCATGCTAGTGTGTGTGTGTGTGTGCGCATATTTATGTTCTTGTGAGTTTGTGTTTGTTTGCAGTAACAATTTCCACTGACACCAGGGGGCTTCCCCTTCTCCTTTCTGAGTTTTTTGTGTGTCTGTGTGTGCACGTTGTAAGTGCCTGCACACACACACATCCGAGCCTGCAGCGCATGATCTGGAAGCCTTTATGCCCCATGTATTACAAGCACACACACACACACACACACTCTAACACCTCACTGGTCACGGATGCAAGTACCCCATTTGTGCCTAACAGCATGACAGGCTGGTGCCGGCACATAGTGTGTTTTCAAGAGGAGGTTGGACTTGTCAGAAATTGTTCTGAGCTGTCTTAGATTAACTCGGCTGAGACAGTCACAATGACTGAAGGGCGGGGAAATTGTGACTAGATAAATTATGTGCATAATTGTAAAAATGATGAAAGGACAGTCCAGGGTTGAAGACAGAGTATACTGATGTACACAGAGCGAGGTGTGTTTTCTGAACAGCCAGCGATGCCGCATTGTTAAAATCTGTTTTAAAAAAAGATTAAAGATTCCCTCTCTGGTGATCAGTGTGGAAGTGAGCACTTTATGATATCTCTCATTACATTTTTATTTTATTTTTTTACAACTCACCATCAGTCAGTCAGTGTGTTGGGAGAGTAGCTTGAGGGGCTCGGAGAAGCTCAGCCCAGACCATTTCTTTGGCAGGCTCTGAAGTCTAGGGCTTTTAGGTTTCAGGAGATGTATCTAAGAAAATGATGCACTTAATCATTTGAGCATCAACAGAGGGGAGTGATTCGTGCAGTCTGTCCTTTTTTGTGTTGTCACTGGACCAAACTACTGACACATACTGGCTGTTAGGCTTGCTGTGGTAGTAGATACTGATGTTACACAGTGTTGGGCAAACATGATTACATTACCTGCCCCAACTGCCATTTTGCCTTTTTTTCTCCTTTCAAAAATCAAAACCTTGTTGGACAACAGACGCTATGTAGACGCTTTATATTCCTATAAAAAAGAACTGACCGACAAGACGTTGGATTTGTGGTCAAAGCAAAAAGGAAAAAAAAGCCTATTTGGCAGTATTTTGGATTTAATCCAAACTCGATGTTAACCGATATCATTATCTGATAATTGCTGATATGAAAACTGCTTTTTACAGAACTTAATGACATAAAAAAGGCTAAATGTAATTCATACTTATTGAATTCCAAGTTCAATGTATTGTTTTGGTGAACTGATGTCATTTTGGACAATAGAAGTTTATTGTTTAATTGTGAAATATCATGCCTTCCTTCCTGATATGTCAAGCTCTGAATTTATTTACTACAAAGTATCATCATCAGCCCCAAAATCTGGTATCACCTACCTAATAGAGAACGTGTTAATGTTAATGAGGAGAAGTGGAGGTGGTCACTTTACCGGAGAAGTTGGAGGTGTGCAGCCTGTCGCCTGTAGCTGCTCAGTAACAGAGTTTGCTCCTACCGGCTCCATTACTCTCCTGAACCCTGCGCCGCTGTAGCGAGGACGAGGCCTATGTACATGGGAAGCCTGCTCTCCCAACTGAGCTGGTGGGCGCCCCAATTTTCTGTAGACACATTTTTGAGGAATCATTTTGGCAAGTGCTCACTCACAAACACATGGTACTTCTGATGACTATTTCATGATATCCACCAACATGCGTTTCAGAGGCTTAATGCTTTTGACTTAAACATGCAGCAGCAGGTACCAGCAGTACCACTCATCGAGCTGATACATGGTTAAGATCTGCCTGGATGGTTTCCTTCTCCGCCATCTTCCATCGCTGGCCAAAAAACCCCCCCGAGAAGCCTGATGTGTGTTTGTGCGGCTGTGTGCTTTTATTAGCTTGTTTGTGTTGGTGGGTGCAGGGGGGTACACGGCAGGGGTCGGCTGCTGTTTTTTTGCGAGTGTGTGTGGCAACCACTGTGTGGCCGTCTCATGTTGCTGTAACAAGACTTCCCAATTTCTTTTGGTGTCACAGGCCTCCTTCTTTCTCACCCGCCCCCCTCCCACGGCTTAACCCAGAAAGCAGCCTCCTGCCCCTAAGCTGGGTATTTCTCAGAAGAGAAGCAACATAATATTTCCGCTCTGAAGTTACTATGTGTGGGTGTGTGTGTGTGCTTGTGTGTGTGTGTGTAGACTTGAAATGATGAAAGCTAGTTGACATACCAACAAGGCTGAATAACTTTATTGATCAAGATAAGGAGACCACACGTTCAAACACTCAGGAAATTATGCAGTTATGCCCCTGTGTGTGTAATACATGACTTAGGTGAGAGGAAATGGCTACATGGAGGAGTCATCTTGGCCTCGGCGACTTACGCACGCATCAGCATAAACACACACACACACAGCATCCATCCGGCTGAAGTGTCCTTGACATGGATAGAACACCTGTAGTGTATTAAATGATTGTATTCGTAAACAAACAGAAAAATGTCATACTAGGGGTCGAGTAAGAGTGTATAACACCACATAGGTCACCGGTTTGACTCTACATACGAGCTCTGAATATCTGAGCAGGGAAGTTATTAGTTTTCAGACACACACTGCTGCTAAACACACACTGAGCTTCTGTCCCCGGTGATTGGAATTATATGCCGTTATTGTCCACATCTGTTTCCTGCAGCAGGCCTCCATCCAGAGCGGGAAATTACCACCAGGCAAATACCGGTAAATGTTAACTGTGTTTGCTTAGTACGGCAGCGAAGTCAACAATTTTAACTGAAATTCAAACATGTCAAAGTTCTTCAGCGGCGTGTCTGGGCTCCAGAAACGCGCCCGACTCTCAGTGCTTTTTGGTAACAATTTCCCCATTGATGATGAACAAGAGGGTGTTTATTATTTGAAGCTTATTTCAATGATGCAAATGATAGACATGAAAGAGCTGAAGTCATGCCGTGAAAATGATGTCATTTCGGTCTTCACAGGGAGAATCGCCTTGTGGTCAGCTGCAAAATAGCACTACTGAGGTTCAGTGCCTCCAGGAAACCTTAACTACGAAGCTGTCAAACCCTGAGTGAAAGTTAAACAACAAATAGCTCAATATGCTGTGATTGTGTCTTCGTACCTTCTTTCGTTCTCGCACATTTTGTGGGACAATCTTTACAAGCTCTTCTTTTCTGACTGCCTGGTCCCTTAGACAGACCACTGTGTTTTTAGGGTCTGCTTGAAAGTGTCATGCGTTTTAGATATCATCCAATGCAATATACTGTTTGGTTTTCTTAATATAATGCCATCTGAAAAAATATCATCAACTAATCAATTGCCAGTTTCTCATCTAAAAATGTGGCGTGCGGTGTCGGAAGTTTCAACTCAGATTTATATTATGAAACAGTAGAGGAGATGCAGATATAAGGCTGAAAACTGTCCTCTGGTTATGGTCTATTTTTGTCCACATCTCAGAGTTCGACTCAGCGCTCATCTGTTTTCTCTTACTATCCCCCAATCTCTTTCCCCCGCTACATCCTCTCCCCTGCTTTTATTTCTCTCCGTCCGCTTTGTTTTGTCTGCTGTAAAAGGGCAATCACTGACTCACTGTTAAAGGAAGCTGCGTGAGTAGCTTCTTCTGCGTGTGTCAGCATACAGTATGGCTCTGCTTACTGTACATGCACGGCTGAGTTTTTTTGTTTTTTTTTGGGTGACAAAGGAAGTGGGAACCCAGAAGTGACGGTGGTTTAAAACGGCTGGTTGAAGCGGGTGCTCTGAGCCCAGGCCAGGTGTTTCCAGGGGTCAGTGTGACCGCATCGGCCACCACACACACAAATAGATGCGCGTGCAGCCACAAAGACAAAGACGCAGATTTTTTTAAACATCATTTTTCTGTTTATGCTGTTGTAGTTGAATAAAAAAAAAAAATTCTTTCTAGGATTCTAGAGCGTCATTGTTCATCATTAGGTCGTTTTAGTTTCTTTCGGGGATTCCTATTTTTAACATCGCGTTCTGCTTTGAACTGCTTGCATGTATGACTTGCGTAACAGAAGAAGTGTTTCAGATGGTTTGAGGATAGACAATGAAAGAGTGACAGACAGACAAAGAGAAGCCTGATGGCTAATAACAGGAAAGCACATTCTGCTTTGTGCCAGCGAATGATGCGCTGTTACACCCCTACATGTGTGTAGTGAGTGAGCGTTCATGCCACTCATGCTATCAGTGCTCCACTGACCTATATCAGCCAGGAGCTGTAAAGTGGAAATAACTGCACAATGCACGAGTGTGTACATGTTTGCACGAGCGTATACAGGCTGGCGACTGATGCCGGTCGTTGGACATTATCTTTGTCAGGATCTTGAGCTAATGAGGAGGTGACACACACACATGCGCACACACACACACACCAGTCCGGACCCCTGAGTCATGCTAACGGTCAGGGTGGGGTTTCACATAATTTCCTTAGCGACCAGGCTTCATTAGCTAGCTCTGATAAACAGGATACACCTGATGCCGAAAAACGCTGATATTTTTCCTCGACGAAACAATCAATGAAAAAGTATGACATTTTGAGAATTATGCTTATTTGTGTTCTTGAGTGTTAGATGGTGAGATCATGTCTGTGCGGGTTGGGCATCGCTAAAAAAAAATTGTCACCAATTTTGATGCTTTGACTTTGATGACAGTTGCTGAACGATACTTGTTTTGTTACCAGGATTATGAAATCTGTTTTAGCACTAAAGCCCCCTGCATGCTTCGAGACAGCCAATCACGAGCACTATTAGATCTTGGCACAGCGAACATGCTGCATGCTTATTGGCTCACTGACACTGATGAGATTTAGTCCTTAAGTATCGAAACTTGGTAATACTGAGACATTTTTTGATACTAAATGGTATCGAGGCAATTCGGTCGGTGCAATAGATACGTCATAATTGGACACCCAGCCCTACATTTCTGTATAGTAAATATGAGGCTAATGCCAGAAGCTGCTGAGCAAATCTCGTTTGTTTGAGTTTTACAAAAGGAAGTATAAAAACGTCAATCCTAGTTGTCCTGTTGGTCAACTGCCAGACTATTTCCTGCCAACTTCCTGTAGTCTCTGTTGGCTTAGTCTTTATGCTGAACTAAGCCGGTCGGCAAGTTGGCTTCACCAAAATATTGTGGGCATAGACGTGAAAGAGGTATCAATATTCGCATTTTACTCTTCGGAAGAAGGCAAATAAGTACATTAAACAAACAAAATTAATTTTATTCTGCTGTTTATATCATAACCTCCTCCCCTCACAGCTTCACAGTTCTTCATTCAATTAATCAATAATGCATTCAAAACGCTTGGTGCTAGAACAAAATATGACTTTGCAGCTTTTTTTTTTTTTTTTGATTTGGGACTCGAATGCCACACGGGGAGAAATGAAGGCGGAGAGAATATCAATCAGGCTTATTGAATCGAGAATCAGAGGCAAAGCGACACACTCCCACAGACCCTTTTAGTCGCTGTGCTGTAGCGTCGCATCTTTTCTCCCCGCATGCTCGCAGCGCGGGACATGGATTTTTTTTCTGAGAGCATTGTACGAGGTGACCTATTTTAGCTTGTGTGTGTGTGTGTCTGCATGGAAGGTGACCGTCAGTACAGCCTCTCTGCCACTAGCTCTCGACACCCATCACACTTCCTGGCCACACACACATTAACCTTCTTTCCCCCACCGCTTCTGCAGGAAGAGCATATTTTTTGCCAATCACTTCTCACTGCTGAGTTCAAGAAAAATAATGTGTTTCTCTCCCTCTCTATATGTGTGTGTGTGTTTGTGTTTGTGTGTGAATTATTTAGCGTGCCAGGGAAGTACAACGATGCTGACTTATTCAGCCAGGAGACAGAAAGTAGGTTAGACCCACTAACAACTACATCTCTCTCCACCCACATCTACCTCTCCCGTGCTTTTTCTACCTCTGCTGGCGTTTTTTAATCTCTTTTCTTCTCCCTTTCTAATCTTTTTCATTGTCTCTCCATCTGTCTCTCTCTCCCTCTGCCCAGTAACTGCCCTGGCATCCTCGAGTCATTTTAGGCCAAGTCAAGTCATTGTGAAGAAATGTGTCTGGGAGCGCACATGACTCGGTCGCACCCTGAAGGGGGTCTGTGAAGTCGGCACTGGGCTTTTCGGGGGCAACGCCCTGTGTGTGTGTGTGTGTGTGTGTGTGTGTGTGTGTGTGTGTGTGTGGCAGTGGAAGTCGAGCGTTCACAGGAAACTGGCCAGCTCAGTCATGCTGTTTTACTCTCCTGACTGATAGGAAGTAAGAAACCGAAGGGAATAGAGAGGTAGAAAGAAAATGGAAGGAGTGGGACCAGTAATTATTTGTGCATGCAATTATGAGGGCAAAAGGCAGTTAAAAGCACTGGAGTGTGGTACTGTAAAGTGGCATTTGTAATACATCAACAATAGATAAAACCCGGTGAAATCAATAAAACCAGTGTGGGTCGAGCTCGGAGCATGAAAACACTACAACTAAATCTGTCGTTTCAAAAGTAGAAACTAGTTGACCCTTTGACAGAAGTTCAAGTGAGCATCATCTACTAACAGTTGTTCGTGTTGAGTATCAAATACATGGCATTCCTGAAATGTTAGCCCCTGTTTTTGGAGACAGATGTTTTAGCATACTGCTGGTGTTTGCACCCGTACTTAAAATGATCATTTTACAACCATTGCAACTACCACTGTTGTCATCGTTTTTCATGAAATTAAGCTTTGGACTGTTTCTTCCTCTCTGCCCTGACGAGTTTTTATCATAAGGTTCTAGTTTAATGTCATGCACTACTGACGAAAAAATATGTTGCCATCGATAAAATGTATTGATAAGTTTAGAGGCGCGCGATTCTGAAGGATCGAACCGGTTCTCTTCTCGATTCCCACCCCGTGCTTCATACATTTTGCAGACGTGACCACAACAGTGCTGCGTAGGTGGTTTCAGTGAGTTCTTGTCTTCAAATGTGTGAAAACCCAAAGAAAACCTTCTGAGAGTTTTCTAGTGTTGTAGTCACTTCCCTTTCCTGTGAAGAGGAGTGTTTCCTGTGGTGTTCTGTACCTGAGCTTCTTCGTGTAACATACTTCGAAAGGCACAAATGAAAGGGATGAAAAAACAGGTGACCTGATTAGTTGTTTAAATTTCTCAGGGGCTGAAAGAAACAACTTTTTTCATTGTAATGCGATTTAATTGGTTGAAAGTATTTATAAAAATCCCCGTCAATCTTCCGGTGCTTAAGGTTATGAATTTGAATAGCTTGTTATATGCGACTTACTATCTCAAATTCAAAGATAGTCAGTTTATTGTCACACATGTATCAATACGTATCAATAAATCACTGAATATTATCAGTTTTGCTTGGAAAATGTGACTGAAACGTTGAATTAGCATGAAAATGATTTATCCACTTAAATATTGATACACCACTGACTGTTGTGTACCAAATAAGAATTTAATAGAGGAATATACACTCAAGCGGTGATAGAAACAAGCATGTTTGCTTTTCTCTGCCCTCTTCCCTCCTCCATTAAGGACAGAAGCTAGTGCGAAGCGACAGAGTGTGTAAAAGGAGCGTGTGAATGAACGACAGAAACAAGGAATAAAAGAACCCATTAGCTTAGTTACCAAGAGCCTCTTAAAAGCCTTGGCTCTCCCTCTTTCCTGAACTCCCCCTTTCTCTCTCCCTCTCCCCCCTGTTCACCTCCCCTTTTGCTTTTTTCCCCTCTTTCTCCAAACACCCACATCTCCCGTCTTCCTCCTCTTTTTTCTTGTTTTCTCTTTACACTGCAGCTCTCCTGATGTTTTGTTTAGCAGAGCAGGCGAGGACTCTCTCCCTCTGCTTTCTTGCTTTTGCATCCTCCAGGCTCAACCCGGCGTTTGTGAGAGTGCAGACACATGCTTGTATGCGTCTTTGTGCGTGTGTGTCTTTGTGTGTTTTACGTAACAGGGGAAGTAAGAGTAATTAGAAACAGGGTCTGTCTCTGGAACAATGGAAAGTAAAGAGAAAACGGGGCGACTCAGACAGTAGCTCGGTCTCCATCCAAGATTTTTTTGTATTTGTAATGAGGTGTCAAACTATAAAAACTGAAATTTTGAATACAATAACGGCTTGTATTGTATTTTTATCAGCCTGTTGAGTGATTGAATTCGACTATAAATGGTAGGTCAGGAGTGTTTATGGACATTTTAAACTGCTGTCTGTTAAACATCTGTTCACTACAGCCTCTTAGAAGTGTTACATCCACATTTCTACTATTTCAGCGTATGATGACCTCCCGACCTAAATTCAGCCTCAGTGAGGGAAACATACACCCAATCCACATTTAAGTATCCAGTGCTTTAAATGGAATGCTTAAAATGTTTGCACACAGCTCACTTGGATGGAAATTGATCTTTGTTTTTTTAATTTTACTCTAAGCCGAGGGTTGCACTGCTGCATTTATTGACACTAATCTGTTGTCACCTGAATTAATATGCATTTTTGCTCAAGTACAAATGGAAGTATAAAACACACCAAGATTTTCACAATTGTTGTTTTTGATCAGCCATTGTACTCCACATCTGTTTTTCATTTTGACTGTTATGCTTCTTATATGAGCAAAATGTTTTTGTTTAAAGAGTCAATGTGTAAAATATGTAAAATATCCTGAGCTGTGAGATGTTAAAGTGACAAGTTTGCTACTTAGTATAATAAGTAAACAAAATTAACTCACAAAATATCAAGAAAGGAAATATTTGTACACCCTAAAAAGAAAAAAACAACCTGAAATCAAGATTGTCTTTTTTTTTTGGCAAGCTCAATTACATTGTAACTTAGCATAAAGCATACTTTCTTTAATGTCAACATAAAACATACTGAAACAGTCTTAGTTTGTCTTTCCACGATCCCCTCTGGTCTAGAGAAATACACCCTTAATTCAGAGTGAAATGGGAATATATTCCAGGCCATTTTCACCGATTGTTGATGGCCTACTCTGTCTTGCTCCTCTGCCGCTTCATTCCTGTCTTCTGTAAATCACCTCTTTACTGTATCTCAGTCAAATCTCAGTCAGTCTCAGTCCGAGCTCGGCTTTTAACTAAGCTACTTGCTAACGGCAGTTAGTCACTACAGCAAAGATTATAGTAAGCAGAATTTTTTTTTTTCTATTTGTTTATTAATACAAATTACACCTTTACCTCTGCAAGCATTTGAATTGAGACAGAGGGGAATTAACTTGGAATTAAAAGTGCTTAAGTGTCTTCGCGCGAGACTTATTTTTTACCGTTTTTTTTCTGCAGTTAATCTCTTGCAATTTGACCTGGTAATTATACAAGCTGTGCTCTTGTAAAAAAGGTTAAATCTTTCCCGAACAGGCAGCTGACATAGTCTATCTTGTGTAGATTCAAACCAGTGATAGACGAAACAAATAATTGATTAGGTGCTACAAAATGCATAGGCTTCATTGGAAGAATCTGAAAGTCCTTACTTCCCCAGTTTGCTGTAAACGAGCTGAAACGGGATCCGAATAGACAAAACGTATCCTCATTACAGTGTTAGAGGGCACAGTTGTGTGCATGTTTGTCTCCACATAATGTGTTTTGTGGGTTGGGGGAATCACAAACCATCACAAATCACTATTCCCTGCCTCCTCTGCTCATTGTGTGTCTAAGTGTGTGTACATGTGTTTGTGTTTGTGTACATGTGTGTTTGTCTTCCTGGGCTCGGGCCCAGCACAGAAGCAGACCTCTGTTGGAAATGTAATTCACATGAGGCCAGAGGAGCTCTAATGCTATTACCACACGCACACGCAGACAGACACAAATGAACACACACAAGCACAGCTGTGTTGCCGCCCACAGTCTCTGCATGTACCTCCTTTTTTTCTCCCTTGTTTCCTCTCCCCCGGTTTCTGTCTCGTTGTGGTTTTGCGAAGATCAGTGATGCAAAATGAAAGGTGAAAAAACCCATTATGTCTTTTAGGGTGCATCTGTGAGCTAGTCTAAACTGTTTATGTGTGCGTGTCCGTTGTCTATTCAGTGTGTACAGCTGGCAGCTCATCGGTTTGTTAAACTACCGGAGGCCTGCATCAAGTAGACACCTTTCGGTCGTTGTAAATGTCGCCACCGTAGCACAGAAGTGATGTTATGACAAGAGTGAAAAGAGGAACAGGTACAGGAAGAAAAGTCTGGAGGTTTGAGCGTCTCAGGAAATCAGGATGTACAGTATGTGTCCTTGTCACAGCAGCACGAGGAAAGCCTGCAGTCAGTGCCAGAGAGAAGAGGTGGGACCATTTTTCACACGAGGCTCCAGCAGCCCGAACGCCCACGCTGACTTTCTCAGAGTCAGAGAGAGAGAGAGAGAGAGTGTAAGGGGGGAGTGAGTGAGGAGAGGCAGAAAAAGTGGAGTGATGCCTAATTTCCTCACAGTCTCGGAAAGAGAGAGGGAAGTGATTGAACCAACCGAGAGAATAAAAAAAAAAGAGGCCCTCGAGAGCGATATCATGTGAGTGCTATCAGAGTCGAGCAGCAGGAGTTTTTTATGGTACAAAAGTCTGGCTGTGCTTTTGAAGTTTCCTCAAAAGTTTCACTGTGACTCTCAAGACCACAGTGAAGTCGAGAACGAAAAGGATGAAATTCACAGGAAGTTTCAGAAAGCCCCTGAATTTTTTTTTGCAGTTGCCCTCCTACTCTCACACCAATCAGTGTCTTTTGTTGAAACATTCCTTTTATTTTGGTAGAAAGTCAATAGATATAAAGCATTTTACATTGCACATTTTTGTTTTTAAAACCAAACACAAGAAGCCTATAGGAGCGTGTAGCAGAGAACCAGGTGTTCTTACTGATGCTCATTTACTTGAAATCTGGTTTATATGAGTGGATAAACTCAGTCATACTTTCCAACATTTATCAGTTTTCTCTGACACTAGTCTCAAAGCAAAAGTATGTTTTTCCAGTACAAAAAATGTCATGGCCAGGTTCCCACAATTTAGAAGAAGCAGGTATCCTGCTGCACAACTTTTTTGAAATCGTAAAGGTGACATTTAGTTGTATATACTGTAAATGGTATTTGATGACAAAGCTGTGATCAGTGGCTGTAGCTGACTGGTGCTTGTGAAGTTAAAATGAAACCAATGATTTCCATTGAATATGAACCCAACTGAAAGCAAATAGACAGAAATCTGAAGCACACAAACAACTGTTCAAATTTCAAACACAATATGAACACAAACAAAATCTAAAGGAAAATAAGTTGCTGATCTCTAGAAATCACTCATTAAACTCTCACATTTAGAATAACAGTCACTGAGTCCTGTAACTGATGTCAAACATAGGTCACTCTAACATTTGACGGGAATGTTTCTGTTTCCTGGTACATTTCCTGGTGTGTGTAAAAGTACTTCCTTTCCGGGCCAAAGTGTCTGAGGACTGCTAACTGCGTTAACGTTAGCCTGCTATCAAACAAGACGAGATGTAATTGTTCCCTTCCCATTAACTGAAAATGTGTTCATCAGTGTCAGCTGCTATTAGATTTAGTCACTCTTAACTCCTTGCACTGTCACGCACAGAGGAACAGTCAGAGGGTAGGGCGTAGTGGTGTGAATTTCTAAGGATGGGTAATGTGCGCCCTGTTACAAGAGTTTACGTCATTGTTATCTATGTGTACGGAAGTCCCTTTTGAAAAATTAGATGATAACAAGGTTGATTATCATTATCTGTCCTGTGTCCAGCTGTTGAAAATAAAAAATAAAAAACATAATGAATGGTACCCATGTTGCTTTTACTCTGATAGTAGTTCCATTTATATTTACAAAACCTTCTGCTGTCTTGTTGTTTATTCCAGAGGTTACGGCGGTTATCGACGAAATACCGGACGGAGAAGATCTACCCCACCAACGTAGGAGAGAGGGAGGAGAATGTCAAGAAGAACAGATATAAAGATATACTGCCATGTAAGTCCTCCTGGCACACAAACAACATGTAGGGTTACATTGCACAGGTGCGCCGTTTCCTCATAGCAGACATTTTGATCTGCCAAACATAGATGTTTCCAGTAACTTTAATGAGGGCTGCACTGTCATCGTCATTGCACATACTCAGTTATACCCAGAATATAACCAACATGGTTATATGAAGAAAAATGGAAAAAGAAGAGCTTAAAAAAGGTGGATGTTGGGTAGAGATGGACGTGAAGTGTGCACACACACACTTAGAACAAATACAGATATCCAGTACATTGTAAAAGGACATGTAATGGTTTCTGTCTCACGTACACACACACTCTCGCTGCACTTAATGACCTCCAGGGGAGCTTTCATGACCCAACATCTGTCCTACTTTTTTTTTTATACCTTTATCCTATTTTTCTCTTCCATCCACCCATGCATTCATTCATTCATTAAGGCTTTTATTGAATGAGCTGCTGATAAGGCAAAGGAGGAACCTTCTCATCCGTAACAGATGTGCACTCACACACACATGTTCTACAGGAGGAGGATACAGCTGTGTGTCCATTAACCTCTTTACATGCCGTTTCCCCGTAGTTTGTCCTCGCTTGCCCTCTCATTGTCCTTCCAATCCACTCTGTTCCTTTTGTCATCCTCCATTTCTCCATCTCTTAATTCATATTTATGAAAATATTTCGAAAGAATCAAAGTGAATATTTATCCCTCCCTTGTTTGTCCCCAGTTGATCACACCAGGGTGAAGCTGGCGTTAAAAACGACCAATCAGGACACAGACTACGTCAATGCTAACTTCATTAAGGTAAAACGCAGCTGAAATTCACTTGCTTTGTTCTCTGACATTATGTGTTTTGATTACATTTACTTTGATGAGTGACCTTCGTACAGCATCTTTATGTATTTGCGACATTTATCAAATTCGGAATGTTAGATTTCATTAAGAGAAACCTCATCTCAAAAGTGCGTGACTCTCTTTGTGTTGGTGTTTGGTAAAAGTCTAATTTTGCTTTGTGTACTTTGCCAGTATTAATTTTACATAAGTCTTAAAACTGAAAATTAACTTAAGTCTTAAATTAAATTTGTTTAAACCTTGAGATAACCCATTTTAATGAAAACTTAACACGGTAAAAACTGTTGTATGAATCACAGTAACATCCATTGTGGGAACCTTGGAAGTGCCTTTACAGAACATATATTTGGATGTAGATTTGTCATATTGCTTTATCTCTCCTTCTACCCTATCTCTTCTTTCAGGGTATGGATGGCCCAGAGGCCTATATTGCAACTCAGGGCCCACTGCCGAACACTGTCATGGACTTCTGGAGGATGAACTGGGAGTACAACGTAGCTGTGAGTACCAACAGCACGTTGGATGTTGTAAAATAAGGAGAGATAGATAGATAGAGGGAGGGGACTAAAAGAGATGGACTGCAGCTTCCCTTTGTGTCAACTTGGATGTTTACTGAATATTAACAGAGCTGGTACTTACTGCATGTTTTTTTTTTTTTTTTTACGAAAGTGGATGCAGTAATTAACGTAAATGTAATAAATATTTGATATTGTTTCGATGAATTACGAGGCAGATGGGGACTGCTTATGCTTGAACCAGATGGACAGATATGAAGGGAGGGGGAGAGTCGGAGCTGCGATTAGGTTTAACACTCTGAAAAGCTGGGGGCTGTGGATTTGATTATAACTCCTGTAGGATCTCAGAGAATGATGTGAGGTATCGATGCAAGACTGAAATGTGTCATCACGAAGTATCTGAGCCATTCTCAGCTCAGGTTTTTGGTAGTGTGCTGAGTCTCCAGACCTCACTTTGGTAACTGAAGTGTTACATAAATAGAGCGTATAGGAATTAATCTATTTAGAATTTCGGATTTCGCTGTGAGTGTAAATATTGATCGTAATCCTTCCTGTTTGTGTCTCTGCAGGTTATTGTAATGGCTTGTCGAGAGTTTGAGATGGGAAGGGTAAGGCCGAGATACTTAATCCCCTCTTATAAATGTGTGTGTCCGTTGCAGTGAATGCGTGCCAGTGTACACATGTGTATGTTCACACATCTGTGTTGTATTATCCCCACCAAGGCTACAGCATGTTCTCAGGCCCATAGACCTGCTTGTGTTGCTTTATCTCTTCAGTTCTGTTAACTAAAAGAGTAGAAGTAAAGAATTTGTTTCCAATGTTATGTTAACATAATGCTTTCAAGGTTTTTACTAAACGATAATATACTATTTATTTAACAAACTTTGCCTATCTTGACTTGCAAATAAAAAAATGTAATTGATAAATGTCGTGTGTGTAGTTCATGGCTCGAAGGTGATCTGACCTTTGCTTGCTCTCAAACTCTGTCTGTACAGACAGTGGTTCTGTGACAACAATGCAAACAGTCCTCAGTCATGCTAGCAGCTTCATGAGGCTTTTCAACATAATCTGGGGTGCCACATACACAATAAATTATTGAAACCAGAAATCTTTTGCGATTTGAACCCTGATCCTGTTGTCAAAATTACAAGCCAGGAGTGTGTGTGTGTGTGTGTGTGCGTGTGTGTGCGTGTGTGTGTGCAGGAAGCTGTGGTATTTGTCTGGTATTTTGTTCTCAGCCAAAGCTAACTCCTCTTCTTCTCTGCGTAGAAAAAGTGTGAGCGGTATTTCCCGCTGCTTGGGGAGGATCCCATGAGTTTTGGCCCTTTCAGAATCTCCTGTGTAAGTAGACAAATCTCTAATACCACAGCTGTGTGTGTGTAAGGAGTGTGTGGCGGTGGGGGGGTCTTGTTTTTCGGACTCCTGCGTTTCTCACATTCTGTTCTAGTGACCGTTTTAGTCAAGGATAGTGTAAATGTTCTGCCTGTGTCTTGTTTTCTAGGAATCCGAGCAGGCCAGAACAGACTACTTTATCAGGGCTTTGACGGTGGAGTACGAGAATGTAAGTCGTCCGATTTATTTTAACGAGAAAAGCAGTGTTCATGTGTTTGTCTTAATACGATTACCTGTGCATCAAAAATCAACAGTGCAAAATGAGTAGAGGTATTTTTCTGACATCGATAGATCTCATGCAATGGCTTTCCTCCATGTGTCTCCCTGCAGGAAACTCGGAGGATAACACAGTTCCATTATATGAACTGGCCGGATCACGACGTGCCCTCATCGTTTGACTCCATACTGGATATGATCGGACTAATGAGAGAGTACCAAGAGAATGACGACGTCCCCATATGTGTGCACTGCAGGTAGGTACAGTATAGAGGCTTGGCACAGATACCAATACAAAACTGCCTGCGTATGCACATACAGTAACCAAGGCAACACTTACAAAAAGGTCGAAGACAAGAAGATTAGGTCATGAAAGCGTATGTAGACAGTTCATGCATATGAATCAGATCTTTTTTAGTTAGTTCTCGAACGAGACAGGCAAGTGCCAGCGGTTCTCTGTGAGGAGGCAGTAAGAATGTGCAGCAGGTGGCCAGCATGGGTTTGTGTGTTTTGAAATCACGTTTCAACACCACAGAGAAATGTTGCAGCAGTGGCTAAACATACACGTACATAGCGATTCTTGGTATGAGCTCGATTTTTGTTTTGTTTTAAATCCATTGTCTATAAACTGTAGATGTGTTTTATTTGACATTTCCTCGTTTCACTTAACAAGAAAAATGATAAAACAGGATAATTAACCACCTGAGACATGGCCATGTGCGCCTGCCACGTCTGTTGTATGAACATTTTTTCTTTAACCACCACCACAGCCAATCAGACATGAACAGACTGAGACAGAGCCTCAGTATAACAGAGTTCTGTAGAAGTGACACATTTTTGTAGGTCAAGCCAGAAGTTGGCATCGCCACAAAAAGTAAATGGGATTTTTCTATTGAATTTGGAGTCTTACTGAAAATAATCTCTACAGCAAGCAAAAGTGTATGACAGTGTTGACAAATGAACACCAATAGCATGATTTTTTTAAGTGTAAATGCGATCACCAGAAAAGGAAAAGCTGATGGTTGGCTACAAAGGAACTACACTATAGTCGGATTACTTCATTGTCAACACAACAAAGCTTCAAAGCTTTTTTCATCGCAATGAAAAACAATGTGTGTAAATCCTACAGATTGCAAACTAAAAACTAGCAGTGAGACGAGGTTACCAACATTTATTATCCTTTATTTGTGCAGCAAGACCTAATGATTTATGATTATTTATTTAAAATTTCTTGATTAATTCTTTTTGTCCTCACTGTGGTGCAATAACGATATTTGTTTCCTTACAAAATGTACAGTTGAATTAATTGTTGTACGTTTGAGTGCAATTGTAGTTTTCATTTTAAAGTTTTAAGAATAATTGTATGTGTACTGAGATAACTGTGACATGAACTCTTCATATTGTCCCATGCTTACCACATACTTAACTCTAAATTGATAAATCTGCAATTCAAAGGGTTTGCATTACAATAGTTGCAAGTAAAGTGAGTAGATGAGTCTCTGTGTTCGCTGTAACGATGTAGTTTGACGTCCCTTACATCCTCTGTATTCTGTGTTAACCACAAGTCTTATTTCAGCCCTCTAATTGAAAGCATTTTAAAAAAACAAAACAACTGACTTAAACACTGAAACAGAAGTGCAAAAATTCTACTCAATTCTTGGTTTTAGGATTCCTGTAGCACTCTGTATACATAACACACGTTATTACAGCTGTAGTGATTAGATAAGATTGCCACAGGCTGACAATCTAAAACGCATTTCTCTCAGAGATGACTGCACCCTTTCCTCCAAGAAATAAGGCTTAAAATTCAGAAGTAGTTAACCAAAAAACAAACAACGTACTGATTCACGAGGCTCTGGATTCAGTTCCTCTGCTGTACACATGCGTGGGTATACAAACAACAAACACACACACACACGCAGACACACACACGCTGTCTCCATGTGTGTGTAATCAAGTATAATGAGCAGCCGGAGGACATTTCCTGGTTCCTCTGTTACACAGCAGGACTTAAAGCTGCGTCTCTGCATCTGTAAGGATGCCTTGTGTGGGTTGTGTGCGCTGTGCTGTGTGTGTGTGCGGAGGAACTGTGCTTGTTAGAGCAGCAGAGGCCCTGAGACAGCATGAGACAAAGTTTTATGATTTGATGCGTCAGGCGTGATGCCACATAATCTCAGCGTATGTGCAGCTACTGTCTCCATCCTGTCTGGAGGAGGTGAACCAATGTTTGCCCTCTCAAGAATTGTTACTCGTGAGGTGTGCGTTTTTGTTTTTGTGGTGAAATGTGCATTTTTTTAAACGTGCGTGCTCCTGTTGAATCGAATCTGTATGTCTGTGACCGTACAGTGCAGGCTGTGGGAGGACGGGTGCTATCTGTGCTATCGACTACACATGGAACCTCCTCAAAGCTGGGGTATGTGAACACACACACACACACACACACACACACACACACACACACACTCACACACACACACACACACACTCCCACACATGCCTGAAACGTACCTGTGCTAATACACACACTTTTTATACACATGAATGTCAACATTTAACTGAGAGTTAACACCTTTGTTGTGTTTTGTTGCTTTTAAAGAAAATACCAGAAGATTTTAATGTTTTTCGGTTGATCCAAGAGATGAGGACGCAACGACACTCTGCCGTTCAGACCAAGGTTTGTTTTCACTTTTGATTTTAACATCCGTACTGCCCACTGCTCTTAGGTCTATTTAAGCTGAAAAAAAAAAGAAAACTGAAATACATAATTTAATGCAAAGCTTCTGGACTAATATACAGATGGTAGGAAAATTACTAGTCAATCATCATAAGGAGCCTCGGAGCTGAGGTCAACATAGAGATATATTTGTCTGGTTGTCGGATGACAAGCTGGAAGTTTCTCAACTGTTTGTTTTCTTCGAAATGGCAAAAGAAAAAAGCAATACGTTCCTCCCCCAGAGGTTGCAGATCTGGTTATGGAAATTAAGTAAGTCGGTTTAAGCAATGCCATAGCTGGAGGGACATTTCATGCAAACGCATGGAAGGCATTTTTGCAAGTAGCTGCATTGTGCAGAAGAAGTCATCTGATATTTCAGTCATTCACAGCTTTTAAAAACATTCAGAGTGTTTTGGACTATGCCGTGACACCTGTAGTTCAGGTTGATTTGGTCCAAATGACGTAGTGTAACCAAACCAATCAGGTCAGGTGTGAAAGCACCCTTAGTGATTTACCTGCGTTTTGGGTGTAAATGAGCAGGTGAGGTTGCTTGGAAAAAAAGGTAACCTGATAAGGTTTTAATTCAGAATTTGTTGAGAGTTATTCTGTCGCAGTCTCTCATGCAGCCTCTTCATTCTTCGCTCTGTTTCTTTCCACACACCTGGTTTGAAAATGCATCGCAACCTGTTTAGCAGAGGTTGACACATTCCCGCTGTTATTCGTAAGGGGTTGAGGTTGTTTTGCCACAGTTTTGTGATGGGTGTGTGCTTGCATGTTTCTCGCGGAGTTCTCCGCAGTGGGCAGAAGATTCTCAGCTGGATACGACAACAAAATATGTGTCTTTAAGTGGCATAGATTCAATATAACTAAAGCATTCTAAGGCGCCCAGCATGCTGTGTCATTTTGCACCTTATTCAGTGTTCTTTCCCATACACATGTCTTAGCATTCAGGGTGAAAATGAGCCTTGTTAAATAAACTATAACAGAGCCTTGATCCAAACGGTCACAGGTTAGAATTTAACCTCTCACATCAGATTTCTGCTGGAAGCGAGGCACTATATTTTCAGAAATGACATTACAGTTAAACACATTTGCTGCCATACTGGGAAGGTAAAGAATATGAATTAGTGTGCATTGGTCAAGGTCTTTTTATTCTAGCAGGTTGTAAATGGATGTTTCTGAGTAAAGAAATGAGAGTATTTTGCTTTTCTCACCTCCCTGTCTTTGTGTCCCTCTCTTTAGGAGCAGTATGAGTTGGTTCATAAAGCAATCGCTCAGCTCTTTGAGAAACAACTACAGCTACTGGAGAGCCCCACCAACACGCAGATACACGATGGCATGGTATGTCGCTCACGCACACGCATACGCACATTGCGCATGCAGTCTGGTGTTAAAGAAAGACAGGATGTCGCTGAGTAACACAGTGGGGGGGAAAAAAACACAAATAATTAGTCACAGGGGAGGAGAGTTGGTAGGAGTGGAGGAGAGGGGAAGAGTGGCCTTCAGAGAACCCTGCTCTTTACACCGACAGTTACAGAGATTGAGCCAAAAAGAGAGCGATCTCTTGTCTACAGGGTCGTCTCAGAGGACTGCACACAGTTAGACCTATTTAAGAGGGCTAGGAAAAAAGCTTTACTCTGTCAGTCACCGCTGTCCTCATTCTTATTTACGCCACACTGTCCTCCACTGCCCCCAAACACTCACACACCAACAAACACACCATGAGGCGTCCTTAATTGTCCCTGTTCCTCCTTCCATTGAACTAGAAGTTCAACCAAACCAAAAAGTTTCCTAATGACAGATATTACATATTAAGAAGAAAAAAAAGTGTGCTGTGCTTCCCTGGGCGAACACATGTAATGATTTATGTTATTTTTGTGTTTCAGTGTGAGCACTAATCCATACCTTCCATGCAGCATCCCACATCATAATGTTTCTGTCAGGATTAAGACATAATTGGAGAATCAATCAATTATGTAGCAGTCTTAGAGAAGCTACTCTGAGCAAAATGTCAGTAAAATCATCGCTTTTTAATCCTGAAGAAAAAATGAAATAGCTCAGTGAAGCATTTGGTTCTAATACCTGGCTACTTAGTAAACAAATAAATCAGTTTCTACTGGAAAGGTTACATGATTTTAAAAAAGGAGATTCAATAATGCGCTCCAACTGGAAAACATATTTTCAGAAAGTTACTAGGACTGTGCTGAATGTCAAACCATTATGGTTTCAGTGGGAAATGAAAATCATGATGCAAAAAGGATTTTTCACACTAATTGTGAATCATATCGAAATCACAGTTTCTGCAACATAACCACAATAAGATTTTTTTTTATCATATCATGCATCAAGCGAGGAGCAACCCTACCCAGCCACAACTGGGATCTGATTCTACAGATTGTAGAATACTAATAACATCAGTGTAGCCGAATCTGTATCTGTAACTCCGAAGAAATACCAGGTTTGAACAGAAACAGCTGTGCAGCATTTGATTTGAATGTTGATTCACATTTCGAATGTCAACGTTATTAATGGGGCTTCAAACTATTCAGCGCAGACCTAGAACTTACTCCCCACAGCTGTGATGTGGATATGTCAAGACAGAAAGAAATAATGTCAGAAGAAAACGGGGATCAATGAGACAGTGTGCAACACTGACGAGACCTAAAGACACAGAGGACACAGAGAGACGATGAGAGAGTGCTTTGGCAGCGACCCAGGAGTTGACTTCCTGCTTCGGAAGCTCTGGTGACATCACCCCCCTCTCCCATAATGTACTTTGAGGCTCAGAATAGACATCCGTTGGGAAAGGGAGACCCTTGCAAGAGACGGTCACTCGAACACACGCAACCATGTTTATATTGGAAAAGACTGACACACTTTCTAAACTGTTCACGCAAATCCTAATATTCAGTATCTGAGTGGGAACACTTTGTCAACTGTACATTACTTTACTTTGCTACACTTTAAGACACTTTGTGCCATTAATCATTTGTTAAGCGTAGGCGTGGCGTTCACGGAGGAAGACAACGACTCCAGCACAAGTTTGTTGCTACTGATTATCTGCTAAAGTTACAAGTCCAAGAGTGCACCGCACTCACACTGACACACTTGTCAGCGCAACATTATCAGTGTGCTGTACTGACTCAGTCCATACACACATTGACTCATGTCCAGTCAGCCATTGTTAGCGACTAAAACACCCACATAGGTGCTCTCAATGGCAGTGCGAACAATAAGCCTACACATGCACACATCCCACGCGCGTTTTTCTGCTCACACGCAGGCGCCATTGTGAGCAGGAAGTATTTCTACCCAGCTGATTCTCGCAGCGCACATGAACACACGTATGCAGCCTAAAGGAGACGAAATTGGAAAACCCTTTGGCTTCACTGTACGAACATCTAATGCGCTCAAGTTCAGGGCTGAAGTGACCTGATTTGCCCCCCCTTCGTCATTGAGTTCATAGCGGCTGAATTCGTCCCGTCATCTTCTCGTTATCAGAGTTGAGAGGGAGTCAAATTAATGAGTCACGGGGGAAGAGAGGAGAGGAGCAGGAAGACAAGAGCTGAGAGGAAGACGGAGACCGTTGTCGGGAGGAGGAGAGCTCCTTTCAGAAATGGTTCTGATCCTTCAGTGAGGCAATTTTGTAGCAACTTTCTACCTCCTGTTACAGAAACATGTAGGAGAGAAGAGAGTAAGTGGAGGGTAGTTAGAGGGAGCAAAATGCTGTACATTTCTACAGTAATTATAAAAGCTGCTGTTAGGAGGAGTGCTGAAATTGGCTTGAGGCTACTGCAGTCTCATGAAACAATCTAGCTGAACTAAATATGTACAGTGAAGTGATTTAAATAAAGACACGTAAGGTAAGATTTCTGTGCAGGCAGTATATGAAAAAAAAAAATCACATTTTAAAAGCTGTCTGACTGAAAGTAGCGGGAAACTCTCGAGCAGAGGTGTCTTCGTTTAAGATATCTGTGCTTAATGAACATGGTTCTGAGGCTGAGTAGGAGCCGGCTAAATTAAAAAATCCTTAAAACAACAGGAAAAAAAACATTGAATTAAGTATTAAGTATTGTTTCGTGCAATACTAGTACCTCTTCTCAGTGCCCCATCTGCTGACAGTGAGCAACAGAAGCTTATATGGTGTCCGCTAACATACTTCCAGCACAACACAGAAGTTCCACAGAGCCCCGTGTAATACCTATTTCTCAGCAGAAGAAACTTAACAAAATTTGCAAAGCCTGTTATATTTACTATTTAGACATTTCAAATTCACCCTTGTTTCTAGTTGTTTCCCTGCATTTTGTTATTTGTTGTACAGCATCATTTATTTTACTGTGCATTATATTAAATGTAACATTTATGATGAAAAAACCTTCTGGAATATGTAAAATCAAGTTTTAAAATAGCAAATTTCACTAAATAATAACAAACTTGTTTATCTTGTGTCTATGTGTGTGTTAACTGTGCAGGATGAAAGAAGTCCAGATAAAGCAGGCCACCAGTCAGATGATGAGAGATGGGACACGCCACCTCCAAAACCTCCCCGCATACGCAGGTAAGACATGTTTTGTGTTGACTTTTTTTTTTTTTTTTAATCTGCGAATACGGTCATCTGCTCTCGGCCGCTTTAATTAAGGTTCGCCAAATGCTCGCTATGTGAATGTGGCTGAAGGAAAAAAAAAAACGACAACCTCCACACGGATGAATGAACATGCTCACGCAGAAGTGAACAGTAGGTGTGAAGTGGCCCATCACCGAACACAGTGGGTGTTGTGTTTTGTAGGAGGGACGCCAGAATTACTATTTTTTTTAAAAAAATCCCAGCACAACAGTTTCTGTGAAGCGCACAATGAAAACATATTAAACTGACCAAAACAGGAGCAGCAGGCGTCGCTTTCACCTCGAACAAACTGCAGCGCTCTGACACATTAGCTCCCCGTCGGCCCGCAGATGTGCCCGGCCTCCACTTTGCTGAAGTTAACTTCTGTTTGGCTGTTAACAACTGTCATGGCCTGAGGAGGAGCTGTATTTATAGATCATTTTGCAACACTTACCAATGCTCTGCAACACTACGCCATGTTGCATGTGCCACAACCCTCGGGCGAGTTTAAGTAGAACAGCTCTATCTTTCATCTCCCCCTTCTTTGAGAACAAATACCGGATTTTTTCACACTTGCAGGCATTTGGTTTCAAACGCACACACGGCACTGTATTTGTCATGTGCATACTGTAAGTACACCCTCTCTTTTCCTCGTTTTGGGCAATTTTTCATTCCGTTCTCAACCCTCGTCTTCTTTCCGCTGCTCCCTCTCCTCTCATTTCTGAGTTTGCTGCCCAGCAGGGGTTGCGTTCCACTTTCTCTCAGCCAGCTTATCTTCAGTCCCTCGCCTTCTGATTTATCCACAGAAGGCTGTTAGCGCGGCAATACATACAACTTTTTAAACAAGACAACAACACAGAGGCGCAGAGAGTTGCCTCAGCGCTGTTGCTTTAATGTCACCGAGGACGTCTTGTTGCCAGGAGACTGTTTCACTTAATTACCTGTTGCTAGAGGCATTGTCTAATAACATCCCGTTCAACAGCATTCTGTGCATCTGTGTGAATCATTTGCTCTGTGCTAATCCATGTGATTTCATTCCAACATTTTAATTCTTCACTCTGAACCCGTCTTCATATCCCTGTCACCGGAAAGAAAATCCAGCGTGACCTTTGCTTTGTTCCCTCCCTGCTCAAATTATCTTGCTCTTCGTGCTGTGCTTAAATTGTCGTCTGCACCAGCTGGTTTGATGGGAAAGCAAACATTTTTCAGAGTGCCTAATTTGGGATGTAGCTGCAAATGATCTGTTTACTGAAAAGTTTCTTTCCTCCTCATAAGTAAAACATCCAAATTTGATCAAATGCCAAAATAGGAAGCATTCCTGGAAGTGGCACTGAGCGCGGCTGTCAGGAATATGTGCGCTTCTCTCTCTGCTTGACTCCTAAATCTTGCGCTCGGTATGTGTCTCTCCCTCTTTGTGTCATCCCTGCGTTTCCTAATGATAAAAATGTCGAGGTCTAGTTTAAGCTTGAGAGTATTCTAGCGATGGCGGAAGCTATTTTTACCAACATAGTCCACATTCTGCCGGCCACCCTCCCCCTGGGTCACTTCATGAGTGTCAGTGTGCGTATGGGAAATTTTTGTCAAGTGTGTGTGTGTGTGTGTGTGTGTGTGTGTGTGTGTTAGAGAGAAATACTGCAGGAACTCTGAAGCTGTCATCAAGGTCCCACATACTGAGTCATGGCTTTTAAATACTGTACATACAGCTGTATTCACAGCCACGCCCTGAGAGACTCATATCCATCAGCAGCACCAAAAAGTGGCGTTTAATTGTTAGATTATTAGTCTTGTGCATTTGTTTATTACATTTTTCCTTTTTAAATAATGACGGCACTGATGTTGTCAAGCTGCAGATGCTTTAAAATCAGGTTTGACTTAAGAGGACATTTTCTTATTTACTTGGATTTATTTTACCTTGAATTAAACACTGTATTCGTTGATGTTGATAATCAGGCCCAATAAGATCTAGAATCTATGAAATGTTGGGTTAAAGGTGAATGTGAGAAGTGGGAATCTGCCAAGTTAGTCAGCTCGGAGTATTGGGGGGGATGTTGGTACTATTCACTATTGCCTCTTGAAGTAAAAGGTGTTGTTATGAGGCAGGATGGGCTGCGGCTAGCTGGTGAGCTCATACAAGTTGAAAGTTGAAAAGCTTTTGTAGGAAAATGTTTTTATTTCTCTCACTAAGGTGTTTAACACTCTTTCTTTGTTATCTGATAAGAAGATCTGCGGTCATGTTGGCACAAATACGGCGAATTTTGGTTTAGACACGTCTATCTCTGCCCTCCAATGTGCTTATGAAGAATATCAATACCAGTTCAGGCAAATTCATCCTGATGTAGAAAAAACAATTCAAGGTTGATTTTATCAATCTATGAACGAAATAAATACACATAAAGATAAACAGCAAGTAATTCAACAATAACATCGTGTTGGTAATGTTTGAGAAAGGAAGCACCTTTTGAGGGATTCTGTGCGGAGAAGATTAAACTCTCCAAAAGAGCCACCTCAGGACTTTGAACTGGCACATGTCTGCTTTGCTTATTAGCATTTCAGGTCGCTAGTTCTTATCACTTGCAAACAGTCAAATTGATGATCATCAAATCCGGGACGCTGACACACACGTTTGTTTTTAATCAGTGATCTAAATCTGTGCGGTCTGAGTGTGTGTCTCTGCGTGTGTGTGTGGTTAGCGACTTTTCCTGATCGCCTGTATGCATCTCTCCTCTGAACGACCTGAAACAGGAAGTGGCTCTTCAAGCTTTATCACTTTCTGGCACATCCCGCCGCTGTGAACCAACACTCTGATTAAAAATGCTGCATCTTCCCTCTGGAGTGCAGACGTGTGGAGGGCACAGTGCTCTCTCGCTGTGCGTCTGTGTTTGTGCATGCATGTGAGTGTGGGTGGTGTTGGCGCATAAATCTCAAGTTCTTGTGAGGAACGTGCATCTGTGTGCATCGGTGTGTGTGTATGTACATGATGTTCGTGTGGCCAAGGTTAGCTCTTTGCGCTGTCCCCAGAATGCCAAAGCAGTATGGATGATTATAGTGTTTTTATGCTTCAGGGCAAACGTGGAAGAATTCTCAGCGCATGGTTAGCTGTGCATGATGCCTTTTGAAGCTTGTTTAAGAGTCTCAGAGTGGCTGCAGAGATTCTTTTCACAAATTTCAGAATAAATCTGACTCAAACTGCAGAAAATATTGGGTAACTTTGTTTATACACCCATCTATCTTTATCTAGAGCTGCAGTGATTAGCTGATGAACCATTTTGGTTTTTCAAGCAAAAATGTTCAACTTTTGCTGCTTCCAGCTTCTTAAATGTAAGAATTTGTTCCTTTTTGTGTCATTTAGGATAGTGATTGTTTGGTTTTTGGACTGTTGGTTGGACAAAAGAATCAAATTGAAAAACTTACTGATGAATCTGTAGCTTAATCAGTACTGTCAGTCACTGTTAGTTGCATCCCTATGAATAATATACTCATAGACGGGTAGTGTTGTCTCGTATAGTATTTTTCAAGATACAAAATGTTTCCTATAATGACATAGTCATTTTTATTTCAACTTCTGTTCACTATATTGATATTCCCTTACTGTTTATACAGCAGCCTCCACTGTTGGTGCCCACAGGACTTGTTAAAGTTGTTTACAAATACATTAATAAACACAAACATCTGCTTACAACTACAGCAGAAAGTGCAGAAAGAAAAATTTCACCTCCGGCGAAGCAATAAATAAAACATTTTACAGCTCTGAAATAGAAGACTGACTAAAACATTTATTTATTTATTTATTTTATTTATCTAACATCTGTTCACGCATCACAAGTCAAGGGAATCCGTTCCAAAATGTCAACATGATTCTAACGAGGCGGGTTACCTTGTTGAAGAGGCAAATGGTGTTTTGGTGAAAGCCACACTAGCACTATTCAGCCAGATGGAAAACAAGGAAAGAAGATCGACTATGAACATCCAGTTCTGGGTTCAGAGGTTGTGTTGCAGGGTTGCTGACATATGTAGAAAAACTGATTTTACAGATCATCCGCACGACATTCACTGAAGTTTCATAATTTTCTACAGATGAACAGATTTATTTTGACGTAAACCAAAGCTCCGCTGCTTCTTTTATCCATTTGATGTAAACCCGCATAATATTTCGATTCATACTCCCCCATTTTTCACGGATGTCCTCGATTTCATTCATCCCGTTGCTTCTGCTTATTTGTTTTCCTGTAATAGCTCCTGCTCCCCCTCAGGGATCATTTATCTCATCTTAGAGGGAGACAGTCGCCACCGGTGGGGATCGTCATCCGTGTAATTATTAAAAACAGTATTTTTTATGCTCGCTCAGGCAACGAAGATAATATAGAAGGGGAAAAAATCTCAAAGATAATTTATGTTTTCATTAAAAGAAGCTCCAAAGGAATAATGGTGTTCATGGAGGCAAATATGACCATTATCTGACCCAGAAGAGATGAATTTACATCGTCAGCCGATGATCGCGGCGCCGAGGCTTTATGAGGAAGCCTTTTTACTGTTCGACTGCGACTCAGAAGTTGATGAAGAAAAAGGAAATCCCCTGCTCCTCTAGCCTGCAGCTTCTCTTTGTGTCCTCGCAGCATCATGTGCGGTCCTATGTCGGCTCCTGCTTCAGTCATGTGCTCTTCGTTTAGCATGTCACCACATCCTTTCACTGTTCTCGCTGTGTATATATTTGTATGCATTATGTAAATTATATATTCTGTAGAGTGGAACAAGATCATAATAGTTATACTTTCCATTGTTGGGTGGCCTCGCTTTGCCGCAACCTCAGCATCCTGTATATTATTCAGACACCTGCGCTGTGTTTATCTATAAGTGTCTTAATGAGACGCACATTACAAGCACACTGTTCTCTACATTTGGGCACAATAGTAACGGTACAGTAGCGGTTAGATGACGTCTTGTGCGCTTTTAGAGCTAAAAGGAGAATCGAATACATCTTTTTTTTTAATACTCTTCCTTTTTGCTATGGACCGCGTCTGTAAGCTGCCGCACTGGAAAGAGTAGATACAGTAGAAGAGAAAAGAGTATGATACTTAAATATCACCTTGGGAAATTTGTCATGTACTCAGTGGTGATTCATTCTGTTTTCAGTTTAACCTCAACACATCATGTCCACCTTGAAATCCGCAAACTATGCTGTCAGACAGTTACTTCTGAGAATGTGTAATTTGTCTCACACATACTATCGGCGTATCATTAGATCTCTTTAAAATTCTGCCACCTAGTGGTAAAATTCTGAGCTACACAACATGAACACAGGCTCCCTTTCAGTTTTGCCCAAGTACGGTATGAATTTAGCATAAGTCGGTTTCATCATCTCGCTCTCATCAGTTCTTCTAAGACAGAGAATAATTTAAACATGGATGTCCTGATGTCAGGATGTAATCTGCCCGATGTGATGCAATTCTTGCCTTTTCATCGTTTAAACCAAACTTTAAAGGCACGTCTTTTTTTTAATCTAAAGTGAATAGTTTTGTACTTCAAGCAACTCGTATTATAGCGTAGAAGCCAGAGATGTTGGCGTGTGAGTGAGAAGTTTCCCTAACAGTCCGTCTCTCACTGCATGTATCTGGCTTTGAGTTTGGTGTTTTAATTATAGCGTCTCTGTAACATTTTGGTCTCTCTGGGACAGAGATGTCTTATTAAAGAACAATAAAGATTTCTTTCTTGCTGTTAGCTGACCTCACCTTCCCTCTCTGCCTCTGTCTGTCTTTAGTTCCCAGGCAGAAGGTGATGTAAAGGAGGAGATACTTCAGCCCCCGGAGCCTCACCCTGTACCTCCCATTCTGACCCCGTCTCCCCCTTCGGCCTTCCCCACCGTCACCAACGTACGGCAGGACAACGACCGCTACCACCCCAGACCTGTCATACATGTAATGGCGACTACACAGGCGCAGGTGAGTAACATAAATCAGGGACGCAATTCAAATATTTTTTTCCCCCTTTATTTGTGAATAAAGACTGAAAATATTGTGTGAAAATGTTTTGTATCAGGCTAAATTCTATGAATTTTGTATTAATTTTATATATTTTATATAGTTTATATGTTTTCAAGAAACAGATGGGTGATTTCTCCTGTTTTTTAATGATGACTCTTCATATTTCCTTTCCCTTTTCCTGTCAGAATAAAGACGTGGACAAGCATCAGAACAAGTCAGAACCCAGTCCAAACAAGCAGACGAGTCCCTCGGAGCATAAAGACCAAGATCTACAAAGTCAAAAACAGCAGACTCAGGTGTCAAATCTGGATCTCAACGAGAACTACAACAACAAATTGTCTTCAACGTCGACAAAGTCAGAATCAGGCCAAAGCCAGACTCCGTCGTCGCCCCTCTCCCCTTCTGTCGAATGTTCTGGCGTTCCTCGGATCGAGAGGAAGCTGAGCATTGAGATAAAAAAGGTGCCGCTACAGGAAGGACCTCGTAGTTTTGACACTTCCTCCTCCATGGGAGTAGCAGGCGCGGTCAGCAGCAGTTCAGCCAATAGCGCAGGAGTGCTGCAAAGAAGCCACGCCTTCAAAGCCAGAGCTGGCCAATCCCTGCTGACATCTAGCTCCTCGCTGTCGGAGGACTCGGGCACTGAAGGAGGAGGAGGAGGAGGAGGAGCAGGCGGATGTGGGGAGAGTCCAGCAGATGGAGGCGGAGTTCTCACCCGACCGAACCACCTCCCTGTGAAGAGCGAGAAGGGAGAGACACTGGGAGGGGAGAAAGCGGAGATGAAGGCTGGTCACGCAGCGTGGGCTCAGGCCTGCAACAGCCCAGATAAACAGTTCCCCAAAACCTCCTCCTCCTCTTCCTCCTCAGAGCGTGTCGCACCTTCCTCCTCCTCCTCCTCCCACCTTTCTTCCTCCTCGTCCTCCTCCTCGTCCACCCCCGTTAGGACTGCCCTGAGTTTCACCAACCCCCTGCACTCCGACAACTCGGACGAGGAGGGGGACGGAGAGATGTCCGGAGGAAGGGAGGGTTGTCGTACTAATGTTTCCACGGCGACGGCCATGGTAACCGCATCCCCTCAGCATGGAGACCAGCAGCCGGTGCGGAAGGTGTTGCCCATGTCGATCGCAGGGCGGAGCTCTCCGTCACCCTCTGCAAACACAGCAAGTATGTCAATCAGCCGCTTTTATTTAGTGAGTGAATCTAATTCCTTTTAACTAACTGGCTGCTCTCCTGACACAAGCAATTAACAACAATTAAGGAAGTCAGATAAATAGACATCTGGATGAGATAATGAGTCAGGTCAGACATTACTTAAATAACTCAATTAAACACTCAGGGTCCATTCAGTTCATTTCTGAGGAGTTAAAGTTCCCATGAAATCACAACACTTTTTATGATGGCACTGGAGTGGAATGTTTATTCACTGATTTGGTTGAAACTGGATTAAATCGGCAAGGATTAATCAATAAATTTAATAATCGGTTAATTGTCAACTATTTAAATAATTGCCAACTATTTTGAGAATTGACTAAGCAGTTGGAGATTTTTTAATGAAATAAAATAAAATTCTGACATTTTATAACACAAACAACTAATCAACTAATCCACAAAGATAATCAATAGTTGTTGCCCTAACTTTCATTTTAGAGCTTTTACTTTTAAATGTCCTCTGCCTCAACTCTTTATAGATTGCTTTGCTAAAGTAACTGCTCACACCTGCTAATTGTAATTGCCATTTGCTAGTTAGTTGCTTAGCCGTGCAGCTAACAGTCATATTAGCCTATTCTGACCCATGTTGGCAAGAGCTAAACCTGGCAAGAAAGTCACGTCAGTGAATTCCCCGTCATTAAACAGGTCAAATGCAATCAATATTCACAACATTCCCTTCCTAGCTTCCTGTTTTTATAGGAAAAACACAAATACACAGAATCAAACAGCAGTCTGCCAGCAGTTTTCATGGGAAATTTAATTTCTTCTCTCTGAAACGCATGTAAAAGCAGAGAGTGACTCTGACAGCCTGTCTTTATGCTCACAAAGGAGACAGGTCTAGGACAGTCAGACCACATGCTAATGACACATTGTATCTGTCACCCCACACACACACACACACACACACACACACACACACACACACACACACACACTGTGCTGTACTGTTCTTACTGCTGTAAAGACAGTGGCAGAGAGAGAAAAACAGGAGACATGAAGAAAGAAAGGAAAAACAAGAAGAAAACAGAGTGAGATAGCTCCAGTCTCTCATATGAAGCATGGCTGTATGACTAATTGGTTGGTTTGCAAGGAATGCTGCAAATGTTAACAGGCAAACATCTGTCAAAACAACTCCACTCTTTTTTCTTACAGCTTGTGTGTGTTTGTATAAGTGAGTGAAATCACGAACGGGAGGGAGAGCAAAATAAGTTTTTGTGTGTTTTTTTTTTATTTTATGTGTGTGTGTGCAGAGAGCTGTGTGTGCATGATGGATGGTGAAGGATCCACACTGCATGTCGCTGATAAATACACAATCGCCAACTCTGTGTGCACGTTGGGTTGAAGAGAGCAGTGTCACACTGTCTGTGCATCGGTATGGCCTCACTGTCATGACTGCAGCGATTTAGATGTGGTTTGATTCTTCTGGGGACCGAGATCGCTCCTTTTTCTCCGTGTTGATTTCAAAATCATGAGATTCTGAAATCTGATTCTTGCTCTGATTGGCGCTGACATGGAATGCGGAATGGTTTGACGTGGACTTTGGTTTGGAATAGTTTGATCTTGAATGGTTTCAAAGCTTGATCAAAGTAAGACTGAACTGCATTTTTATTGAATATTTGGAATTACCTGCGAGGGTGCATAACATCAATCAAAAGAGACAGGAGCTAAACCAGAGCATTTCAGAGGGGGAATACAGCGCTGAAGGCACTGAACAGTAGAGATAACTGATGTGTGCAAAACAAAACATGTTTCTGCTGAATAACCCAAATAAATTCAAATGTTATGGTGCCATTCAGATGTCAGGTATCATTCATCATGCACTCCTCAGGTAATTCCAATATTTAAAACTAAATGCAGATATATTTGCCTCACCGTCCTGAAGTGGACTGTTTATGGTCTGCTTGGCTTTCTGGCTCATTGTTATTAATTTGGGCTGCGGTAGCGCTTTGTGATCAGACATGAAACGCTGATGGCTGCTTTCTGATTGGTTGCAAGAATCTAACTGCTGCTTGTTGATAACTTTCACTGAGCAAATTGCTGCTTTTTTGATTGGTTACGAGGAAGCTGGTGGCTGCTTTTTTCCCCCCCCGACAAATCAGTCAAACTTTATTTTTATTTTACATTTTATATAGGTTCAAGCAATAAAAACAGTTAAAAAAAATGGGTAGCCAATGCATGGAAAGGTTTGATTGAATATGTAAAACATTATAAATATACAAAGATTGCAAGTAAAATTTGAAGCTGAAATCTGAAAATGTAGTAACAAGAAGGTAAGAATACAAAATAAACACAACAATCAAATAGACACTGAAAATTTTAATTTAAAGATAGAGTTCATATTTGTGTAATTCATATTTTAATATTCAGTATTCAATAAGATTATTACAAAAGCAGGTGAACTCCATTTCAGCAGTTACTGACTCTCTCTGTTGGTATCAGCAGCACTAAGTGATAATGTTATTCTGCTATCTTTGCCTTTGAAGCTAGAGTTTGTAATTGCACTGTTAACAGCACTCAAGTTAAATGAGGAAAGGCAGTCAGGTCGTCCTCATTGGCTTCTGCTCTCATCGCTTACGGTGACATTAACCTGCCGTAGAATCACCTAATGTCCTCCCTAAAAATGGCGCAAAGCTAGATGAGCCATGGTCTAACTCTGGCCTTCATTAGGACTAATTTTACACTAATCTGGGCTGATTTATGGGCTTTTCCTTGGGCAGTCTTAAATGCAGCAGGAAGTACTCTCGGCTCCAAATGATTAATTCCCAGCAGTCTTCTTTAGTCATGGAGTTAAAAATGGTTTTATTAAAAAGGGGGGCAGCCAGTGCAGAAGAAAACGTCTGAATCTTTAGAAATGTGAGTTGGTAGTTAAGTTAAAACCATAAAACAAGTTCAAGTTCTTTATTTGTCACTCTTATAAGACACAACTGGTGGCATACATGGACTGGCAAACAAGACAGCATAAATTAAAGTCACTAAAAGAAAAAGGTAGATAGTCCCTTGATATGTGTAAAAAACTGACACGTAAAGACAATTATGAGTAATACAAAATGGTAATTTAATGGGAATAAACTAGACACAGTGATGGTAAGATGAAGCCAAGTCAAACAGTGATGATATACAATCTGTTGCCATTTTATTAGGTACACTTCACCAAGCCAATGCATTTTAATACAACAGCCCTGCAATAAATTGTACGTTCACAAAGACCATAATGTTCTGTTTTTATTGAAACCTTTTAAGAGATATTCATTCAACATTAATTATCGCTTTGGGCTGCTGTTTGTGGTGCTGTGTAACCTCGTTTATATCACTGAATGGAGGTTACATAACACAAACACCTCTCTGTGTAAAGCACCATAAACTGACCATTATAACCTTGTGAATGGTGAGATTAGCTATAGGATTAGTTGTAGCTCGGTGTAGCTAATAAACAGGCAGCTGAATTTGAGTATTCTGTAGTATTTATAATACTGAATATGATGCAACCATGATATAACTGCGAGAACCACTGACAGGAAATCATAAAATCAGCCATTTAGGGTCCATCAATAGTGTATCTCTGTCAAACAAGGCTAATAGTTCATAGTAAAGACATATGCAAAACTAACAAACCAAAACAAAGATCTAAAGAGACTGCTCTATAATAAGGTTATTAATACAGAACGACTTTTTTGATATTGTACTCGAATTAAGAAGAGCCATATTTATTTTATTTGGATGATAAGTAGCTTTTTTATCAGGGAGATCAGGCACCGTCAAGATTGTGGTGTTGTGTTGGGCAGAGATAAATGGAAGCAGTCATTGAATCCTTTCTGGTGAATTTGTCAATTTCCTCATATTCCCGTTGCATAACTGGTCTGAGATTGTTAAATAATGCTCAATTTGAAGGGAGTTTGATCAAGAGAAAGCAAGGAAATATAATCACGACAACTCCAGAGCATGTCACTGATTTTAAGCTGCAACTTAACTGTACTGACAGCCTGCGCATTTATCTCCAAACTCCAGAAAACAATGCCAAAATTTGTATGAGCACTGCTCGGGGAGCGTGTGAGGCAATGCTGCCCAAAGTGAATGACTATTTATGGCGATTTCCTCTCGCAGCGGTAACATGTCAGATATAGTCCTGAAACCCACCGGCGTAAAACCACTGCGATTTGCGGCATCAGCATTAGCGTCGGTTACAGACACCACGCCTGATATTTTAAGTACATGTGGTTACGAGGGTGTAATGAACTTTTTCCACTGTGAAAATACCTGCTGTATCTGCGACTCCTCGCGCAATCAATTAAAAGGGTGCCTTGTAGATGAGTGCTTGCAAAATTCAGACTCAAAGAGCTGCCACAGCAATGAATACTGACCTTAGCTTGGGATAAATTCAGGACATTATTAATGGATGAAAAAGAGGCTAAATATCACAGTATGGCTGTATGACTGAATGTCATATTTAACAAGTCCTAAAATTGTAGACGACTTTACTGCATTGCATTTAGTTTTGTGCGTGTGACTCACCAAAGAACAAAAATAACAATAAGAAGAATGCAACCAGGAAATAAGTAAATAGATACTGGTTAATTTATTTTTAGCAAGAAGCCATAAGAATACAACATACTCTACCCTATTTAATACTTACAGATTTATAAAAGACACTAAGTAAGTACTCCAATTAGTACCACCATGCATTGGCTAATCCAGTTAATAATGTGCTCTTTACCTGGATGCATCCTAATATAAAGTCATCGTAGACGACAGAATACAGTCAGATGTCTCTCCAGTTGTTAACGTTGCTTCTCATTTGACCTCTGACCTTTTTAACCCAGACTGCTGGGACAGCGATGACTCCCCTCCCCCCCTCCCTGCGAGAACCCCCGAGTCCTTCATACTGGCCACAGGTGCGTTTGCATTGGTCAAGATTCACAGGTGTGTTTCCAGTTGCTGGATCACCTCCGGGATACATCCTCTGGTGTGTTTTTTTAATTTTTTTATGGCTGGTCAAGAAGGTGGATGGATCAGTGAATATGGGCGATGGGTAATGGGTAGTTGTGTGACTGAGACCAGCGGCAGCAGCTGTTTGCTACACTCACAGTCTCTGATATGAGTTGAAAAGGGAGGAATGGGATTTTCTGCTCCCGTTTTATCTGGTGCCTTACATTGTATGAACAGGTAGGGCCTCAGTCTCTCATCCTCACTTCAAACAGACAGATGGACTCACATATTGCAGGTATCAGGCCTCTTTTCGCAGGATGGTCTCTGAAACAACTTGGCCACCCTGCCGCCTTCTGCCGCTTCCCTTTCTTCCTGTGCAGCGCCCTGATATACGAGGAGGAGCGCTTTAAAATAGACTAAATTAGAGCACACGCTATGAAGAGGAAAAGCACATTTGGTGTTCTGTCAGGAGAGGCTTTATCAGTGCGACAACACTAGGGGGCGCAGTTGACAGTATATCAGACATGCAGTGCTCTTTGAAAGAGAGGAGGGTCAGTCACAAGCTGTGTCCCACACCGTACTACACTCACAGAATCCACAGAATAAGATAAAAAAACAACCATCTTGCATGCCCAAAGCAAAAGCTCCATTTCAGAGTTTTATTGATGGACACCATTCTCCCACAGTGCACAGAAGTCACAAGTCACATCAGCTTTATTTATACAGCACAAAATCACAAATCACGTTGCCACAGCGGGCTTCACAGTCTGTACATTAAATGACATCCTCTGTGCTATGACCTTATGCTTGGGCAAGGAAAAAAAGGAAGAAACCTCAGAAAAAGAGTCACAGAGGATGGATCCACATCCAGGAAATTAAGCTGCTCGCAGCAAACAAACGAAGAAGAAAAAAACCCCTCAGAAACACATTTTTAGAGCTGCAACAATGTTAACATTTGCTGTTTCAACCTCATAAATGTAAGGATTTGCAGCCTTTCTTTGTTTTTTATGATAGTGAATAAAGAGTTGTGAGTTTTGGACTGTATGTTGGAGAGAACAAGCAGTTGGAAGACGTCACTTGGGTTTGTTGCTCTCCTTTGACATTAATGATATTACATGAAGAGGCTTTGCACCTCAGGCTCTTCAGGCATTTTCCAAAATGTTATGACATCTTACACGGATTAAGAAATGAATTGATTAATTGTGAAACTATTCGACAGATGACGCCACAATGAACACAACCGTTAGTTGCAGCTCTGGTGTTTTTCCTGTGTTGTCAGTGAAAGCGAGAGTCCAAAGTCGTTCTCTGACTTCCAGCGTTGCGTGAACGGCATCATTTCATAGTCTCACAGTTGGTGTGTAGTGTGGAATTGGGACACAGCATTGATTTTTGCTCTTGTAGTGGTTTGGAAACTGATGCGCACAGATCGTGAAATGTATTAAGGGCGCGGCGACGCAGCAGGAAGTGAGAGTGGTGTCTTGAGGTTTTTCATTGTCGGCATCTGCTGCTTATGATCAAAGAAGGATCTCGCTCTCAGTCGAGAGGTGAGCAGAAGGCCTCAGTGCACCTTTTGCCCCAAGTGTCTCCACTGCGAGGCTGAAGTGTGGAGGGAAAGGGTGGTTTAATGAAGCCGAGTGGCCTGAGGAAGAAAAAATGGAGGGATGTTGTGAAGGATAATGAGTTTGTAAGTGTGTGAATGTGAGTGGATTTGTGCCGAATGTGTGAAGGATTTTCTTGATTTACAGTCAGACGTCGCTTCTTTTCGTCAACTCACTTTTGCCCGCTCTCTCTCCGTCAGACCCTCTGGAGGTGAAATCGCCGGCCTCAGCTGAGTGGAGCGGTTCACATAAAGGTATGAAAACACACACACATCCTGATGGCCTGTTTCTGTTTATCAGCCTGCATAGAAGTCTCTGTCTGTTTTGTTATTTTTTTTACATTTTTTTTCCCCGTGTGTCTGTGTTTATGGCTCCTCGCAGTCGTTAGTCAGCAGAGCAGAGCAGGAAACAGACCTTCAGTGTTTTACAAATTAGCTCTCGCACGATAAGACTGACAGCATTTGTCAAAAGGGCAGCTCGGAGAGCGAGTAATAACGAGAAAGAAAGAGATACAGAAAGAGAGAGAAAAGGAATAAAATAAAAACGAGTCTGTAGAGAGGTGAAATGAAAAATGTGAGCGTGTGCTGATCCGTGCTGAGTGATGATGGTTACTGCCAATTTAATGCTTCAGCAGTTTCAGTGCAAGCGTATGTGTGTGTGTGTGACAGAGAATCGAAGGGGAATAGCTGTTTAGCCTGAATTCTTTAATGATTTTTTTGCTTGCTATGAATATAACTCAACAGGAGCTTTACAAGGAGTGAAAAGGCTGGGGTTTTATTTAAAGTCCCTGCTGACAGACAGCCTTTAAATGTCATGAACGATGAACATGCAAGCGAAAGTTTCTTGGCAGGAGTTCACACATATTAACGTGTATGTTCCTCTTACATGTGGGTGTCGTGAGGCTGGTATAGCCTGAGGGCTACATGCGTTTATGGTTTTTCTCAATCGCCCACACGAAAAACTGAAACTATGCACACAAGTCTGTCAACTGGAAGCTCACTTATCATAAACAATGCTCCAGAGAGCAAAACTTTAAAGTAATTCGGCTGTTTTCACACAAAAAGACAAACGGTCAGAGTATAAAAAAAGGCCTTCAGGCGCAGAAGTTTACAGTGTTACTAATGGAAGCTCAGTTGTGAGTTTAGCCCAATTTTCGCTCACTGGATAGACAAATGTGCACTGTATCTGTTCTAATACAATTATTATGTCAATATATTCACAGTGTTGTATGACAGAACTGTACAGTACAATATGGCAACAGTCTTTATACTGTATGTATCATTAAATTGCAGCGTATTTTGAGACAAAATAAGAAACTAACTCCAATAAAAAGGAGAAAAGGTAAAAGATTTCTACATCATTTTCTACAGTTAAGTATGTGGCACGGCCTCATGAAGCCAAAAGTATTTTGATGCTAGTGTTTTGCATCTTGCATTTAGCAGACACAATATACATGTCTGTGTTTTAAATCTCAATTTAAGAAGCACTTCATAATTGCTAAGACTGGTTAGTTCGGAAAATGACATCGCTTTACTGCAGTGCAGCCTTTGAAACCAGGAAAATACAACACTTAATCCATAACATGATGTAAAGTTCATACAGTCTAATATCATGATAACGATTTACTGCCCAGCCTTAGCATTTAGTTAGTACAAACTAGATTGAAGTCAAATACCAATTATACATTTCTTGGTAATAATTCCAATTTTTAACTTCCTTCAGTAAACCTGCTGCAGTTTAAAAAGGCCTTACATCACTGAAACAGTTACACAAGCCACTGATATCCACACAACGCTTCCATCCCATTAATCTTTGTGCGTGTTTGCCTGTGTGTAGACGTGTCAGAGTGCGTTAAGAAGACATCTCCAGCTGACCCTGCATCTGCTGGCACCACGGCAACAGACAGCAAGGCAGACCTGGGTGGGTAAGTCTGCTGCCGTCCTCACTCTCAGACATGTTTCTGTGGCCGGAGGCTGTCTGTCCCGCTTCAACCAGACAACAAATACTGTTCGCATGAGTAATGATTTTTCTTTCTTTCTTTTCTTTTTTTTTTTTTTGGTGTTTGTGCAAAAAACTTCGCTGACAAACACGGTTTCTATTAATGTCAACATTTTTGTGAAGTGCGTCTCGGTGCTTTTGCTGATTGGAAACCTAGCTTTGGGCTACATGAGCAGAGAATGTTGGACGGTTTCGAAACGGGCAAGAATTGAAAGCACGTCTTCCTCCAGGTGGAAGACGTTGCTCGCTGCTTTTTAAAACCAAAGCAGCTAAGAACTTGTTTTTCCTCCTCTTCTGCCAGGGTTCGGTAACCGCTGCATTCAGCCCAAAGGCCCCCGGGAACCCCCGCTGGAGTGGACATGATGGAACGGCCCGTCTGCCATTCCACCAACAGTGATGCCAGGAGATGGACTCTACCGATTTCACCTGACTGGTCCAAAAAAAACAAGAAAAAACAAAACAAAACACGAGTTGATAGATGCTACACAGACCGACAACAGCACAATTTTACACAGAAACACCTTCTGTGTAACTCTGTGCCAACACCTTCTCCAGACTGAGCCCCTCCTCCTCCTCCTCCTCCTCCTCCTGCTCCCCAGTCCTCCCTTCAAAGTGCCACTGTGCAAAAGCAGACGAACACTCGCCCGTCAAGTGGCTTGTCCATTTTAGAACAAAGCCCACGTTTTTCCTGCTCAGCTTGCTGATGTCGGAGGTTTTGACTTCTGTAGACGCTGACCTGGGGTCGTTTTCCTGTTCATGGTTAAAGGATAATTCCTGTTTTTCTCCTCTTGTTAGTGACTTGAGAGTTTTTTTTTTCTCTCTGAGCTGTAGACACATCATGGATGTTTGTCCATCCTAAGACTAAACAAAGAGGGATGTAGGTGTACATGTTCATTAAAAAAAGTGTTAAATTAACAGGAAGTTTTTCTTTCAAACCAAATGAGAAAGTTTTTTTGTCACAAATCAGGAATTATCTTTAATCAAAAAAAAAAAAAAGCTACTGTGGGAAGCTGCTTCCTGAGGTGTAACTCAGCTCCCAGAAGGTGTCCGCTTCCTCCTACTGAATGAACAACAATCGTCAAAGCTAGATAATCTGTTACCCATGATGCAACCTTTTCTGTTGGGTATGTACAGGTTGCCAGGGTGCTCTCTCTCTCTGTTTCTCTGTCTCTCTCTCTCTCTCTTCCTCTTTCTATGTGCTGGTGCTACATTACAAAGGATCAATGTAGAAACAGAAGGACTCGAGCTGTCTGTTAGCCGCAGTATCGTCAGCTCTAGTGCTCCATATTTCTACGCCGATCTCCCTGTTCACCAGAGTCATAGGTTTGGATGGTTTGGTCATTGCAGTGGTCGGTGAGAGTCCTGCTCTGCGGACGATAGAGAGCACATTGTTTGACAGTTTAGGAGATGAGCTTATCCACTTATCCTGCTGACAGTTAAACGGGAAGTTTAATATCACTTCAACGTCTGCGCCATAAATATGTAGCTAATGCCGAGTTCATACTACAAGATTGTAGCGCTGAGGCAAACCGGCTCTCTATCGCTGCGTTTTTAACTGTTCAAAGATGTGATCCGAGAGCTTGCCGATGCCTCGCACGCGCCCTAAAGAATATCAGTCAGGCTAAATATCTTGTTGTGTCGGGACCAGTGAGAGCGCACATGAGCCGGGACAGGGGAGTTAAGAAGGAGAGACAAAGGAGTCCATGTTCTTTTCTTTTTCTTCCTTGTATTTTCCCAGCAAAACATCCTCAGACAACCGCTCGTTTCTGTTGACATACGTTATGGAAGAAAAAAAAACACATCATATCACATCATTTCCATGTCGCCTCTCGGGCGTGTTTTCACACCAAAATGTAGTTGCGAGACCAGACCAGACTCGTGAGTTATTCTGAAGACTTTGAATGTCATGCAGTGCGACCAAGGCTTTATCTTATTTCAGCATAAGGACTGGAAACGCAACAGAATTGCTCCAGAGCACATGCAATGCTAGTTTCATCGTATTTATTTAAACTGCACAACTACTGAAAGAGTAACAACGGCAAGTTTTGGTTTGACATCGGACTGCTGGACTATTTCTATTTCTCAAACAAATGAGATGTAAATTGCTAATTAGCCAGTTGTAGAGAAGTGGGAAAGTGGGCTTTATTAGCTTATAACACAGCTGTTTCCCTCTGGTTCCAGTCTTTATGCTAAGCTAAGCTAAATGCACTGCTTGCAGCACCATCACATTTACTGTACATACTTGAGAGTGGTATTAAATTAAAAAGAAAGTAAACGACTATTTCCCGAAATGTCGGAGTATTCCTGTGAATATCTGGTCATTCTGTGGCAGTGGACATTAAATAGTCATCCTGACATCTTAGTGTGGCGATTGAAAGTAAAGCTGAATGCAAAGATAATTAGAATCACTATTTTTTGTTTCAAACACAAAGCTTCTTAAAACACAATCCCGAAAGATAAGCTGTCGTGACTTTGCACAGTTGGCGTATGTCTGTGAAAGAGCGATGTTCCCTTCTCAAGTGTTTCGCAATAAAAGCAAAGAGAAAAAAAGCAGACATTTTGTCTGACACCTGTTCAAAGCCAGGTGGGTTAAATGACCTGAAAACACATCAGTCTGTCCGTAATGACCAAACTGATCATCTCTGTGACTCTGGTGGCTCTCACTGCTGGGACCATGAGTCTGCCTTAGTCTATCTCTCAGAGAAGACGGCCAATGACAGTCCTCCATAATCTGGCTTCTCTCTTCAGTTAATTTCTCTCTCTCTCTCTCTCTCTCTCTCTCTCTCTCTCTCTCTCTCTCTCTCTCTCTGTGAGTAATTGGCTTCTCTTGATTTTTACTCGGGACTCAAATCCACTGTTTATTTCTGATTTCTTTCGTATTTTTTCTGTTGTCTCCTTCTGAGGCCCTGAGATGACCGACCATGCAAGTCGGTTTACTCACATGAGCCTCAGTGTTACGCATCACCTGGAACTCTTACAGGATTTCCCAGATTACAACACCCCCTCTCTCTCCCTCTGCAACTCAGACTTGCGTGGTTTCTCATCTGACGGCCGTGTTTTACAATCACCTGCTTCTGTTCGTGTGAGACAAAGATCCAATAAGACCACAGCAGCTAGGGACCCAGGACTACTGTTTTCCTCCTGATTTGTATCATTCTCTGCTAACTCCTCCTCCATTAGCTACCATTACTATACAGTATATGCATTGTTTTTATAAAGATAAAGAACTGTACAGGGCAGTTTAGGTATATAGTATTTCAGATTTTTTCTTTTTGTTATCTCTTAAATATTCTTATTAACAGAAGATGTAAGAAAGTCAGTGCATGATGATGATGATGATGATGATGATGATGATTCCTCCCCCTCTACCGTGTTTCCCCTACAAACTGTAAATTATTCTGCTGCCCTTTTGTTTTTGCTTCGGGCAAATATTTCAGGGTTTTTATTTTTATGTTGGAATTATATGCTTAAAAAAGATTTTTCTCTTTTTGTTTTGTTTTAATTGATCAGCAGAGGAAACGGATCGATCGAACCTAGCCNNNCCCCCCCCCCCCCCTTTGCAGATAGCTACAACGGGCTTCGAAACAAGATTGTAATAATAATATTAATGATGATAATAATAATAATGGTCGTTTTTTTGTAAATGGTATTTTAAAGTTATTTTTGTATACGCGGTTGTTTGTTGCGTCACAAGTCCACTGCTCCCCCACTTCTCTCTCCTCTTTTCATCCATTCTTCTTTACACTTTTAGATTCCTTCCCGTCTCTCAGCTCGCTCCTAGTAATGTAAAACACGCAGCAGAGACGGATCTCCTGCTCCTGACAAGGAGCATCTCATTATTTTTCTCCTCTCTTACTTCCTCCGTACTTCCCCTGCTGTTTTTCTCTTTTATCCCCCTCCCCCCCTCCTTCCCTCGCCTCTGCCTTTTTTTAAAAGCCTGTCCTTCTCAACACGCCTGTCTGACAGCAGAGCGGATCACTTTAGCGAAGCATCTTGAACTTGTCGGTGGTTCAGAGCAGCAAAATTCGGACTCTTGGGCGTGTTCAGAAGCAGTCTTTTAAACTTTCTTATCAATTTTCTTTCCGTTTCCCCAGCACATCTACTTGCCTATCCCCCCCTTCACGTGCACACAAGCCTCGATCTCAGAAAACGAGCCCACCTGTGCCTTTAAGTGAGAGCCCGCCCTCCCCCTGCCTCCCTCCCCCCCTCTTTCTCCTCCAATCATCATTAGCGGCGTGAGCGTAAGCGATGTGATTCGCTGCTGCTTACTCATTGCCTCCTGTGGGCCTCTCGTTCAGCGCCTCCCCCTCGTCACCGACCGTAAACACACACACACACACACACACACACACACACCCCAAAATGTTTGTATGTTGCAGAAATCAATCAGTAAAAATGAACATTAAGTAAAGACGCGACTCGTTGTTTTTATTCCTTTAAGATGATGTCATGAGAAAGTGTGTGTGCGGGTTGTGTTTGATGCTTTAACTTGCACTACGGCGCAGTTAAGTGGTTAATAAATCACTTTGACTCGTCTCAAAAAAATGCAGTCATTTAATTGGGTCTCCTACCAGCTCTGCACATATAATCCAATCATGTCAGTCATCCTGTGTGTGTGTGTGTGTGTGTGTGTGTGTGTGTGCGTGTGCGTGTGTGTCACACAGCAGGAGATGCCCTCTCACACCTGGAAGATCTGCCTGAGACGAATGTACGCACACACACGCACTAATATGGCAATTAATTAATCGCGGCAGGTGGTATAAACACAGGCGCTCGCTGCCTTACACGGAGACCTTGAGGGTTTCACATTTGTATTCACCTTGCACACACACACACACACACACACACACGTACACACACACACACAGGCGCAGCAGGTGGGAAGACATACTGTGATTATTTGCTTCTGCTCACATGTAGCCAAAGCTCATTTCAGATTAATTATACGGCTCATCACAGTATGATATATCTGTAAAAGTAACCAATATAAGCACCTGTTGCAGAAATCGCATCTTCTGACCTGTTTCACATGGATTGGGTTATGGGGGGGAAATCACTTGGAGACTCGATGGAATAGCACATTTAAATTTCTGTGGATTTCATTGTGGAAAATGTTGTCGGCAAGTACATCTTTTTTAATTATTTCAGGGTTACAGGACTAAATGTTGTTACAAGAAGTGGTGAAGAGGGTCAGTCGACTTTTATATCGGTCAAAAAAAAAGGAAGAGGTTTCATCCTCTCAGACAGGCCCTGGGCCACTGCAGCGAGGGCTATAAACAGAAGAACCAAAATACTCTATGTCTGCTTTATAATACTCGTATAAATAAATCAATGAATATAAATAACTGTCACTAAAAATACATATACTGCATCATAAGGCAGGATCCAGTACATTCATTACACAGGCTGTCAGCACTGCCTCGTCTTCATGTTACTCCTTGCCTTTTCTGACTTTCCCACCTGATAATTTCACACACTCTCTCTCTCTCTGTTGTATAAATTAAGCCAGGTTGCTATCTTAACTGGGTCGCCTCAGTTTTCCCATGGAGCAGTTTAACATGTTATGTAATGGCTTATAAATACAGCCAATCAGTGTTCAGTGTATGTGAGCGGTAGCAGCAGGCAGCGCTGCCGTCTGAAGAAAGTGAAAACTGTGTCGGCACTGTTTTAAAGGCCTGGAGTATGTACGGCATAATGTATTCGACCTGATTATTTTTAGGCACGTTAGTCACATACAGTAGCAGCTGGAAGAACTTGGCTTGCTCACACTGGCCTCATGGTGGGCTGTTTGTGTGGAGCATCAAAAGTGCCAAAATCAAAAAATAAATACATTATAAGTCGTTAAAAAAAGATGTGAAAAATAATATAAAAAATACATGAGCATTCATTTTTTTAATGATATAAATTGATGTTTTCATTTTCTTCTGTATTTATTTACATTTGTATCAATTCCTTCATTTTACGGTCATATTCAATTTTCCATTTTCCAATTTTAAGCATATTTATTTATGTATTTTTTTCTTGTAGACCTGAGGCTCTCTTCGATGCCACCGGTGTGGGAGCAATAGTTGGTCTACACATTTTAATGTCGATCAACCAACAGGAGAAAAAGTTTAGCAATACCACGTTATTAATTACAGACTGTTCAACTGCGTGATGAAGCAGAACTAGACAAGAATTTACAAGAAACAAGAATGAAAAAAAAAAGAGGAAATACATTTAGGGAAGATGCAAAGGGAAAAAGAATACATGTATATAAATAAAAAAATTAAAAAATGTATTTATGTATTTTGTGTTTTGGCAGTTTCGATCCTCCACATAAGGCCACATGCAGACATCAGATTTGTGCTTTTGCCTTGCATCATAGGATAATCTTGTCGCAATGTTTATGGCCAGTTGTAACTTTTCAACCCGCCTCATGCAGCCACTAATCATGTTTAGTATTCATGCTTGGCTGTCATGGACTGACAGGTCTCGCACTGAGAGCCCTGCCAATCAGCCTGAGTGAAGAAAATGTTTTCATCTCAATAAATCAAAGTGTAAACAGCGCTGGAGGATCCACGGCACTCTATAATGATGTGTTCTGCGAGTGATAAACTCATCTACTTGTGGAGATTAGACGAGAGAGGGCAAGTTTATTCCCTTTGATGAGAACATTTATATTTGAACAAACACACTCACACACATCACCTCCTTTCTCTACGCGTTCTATCAATCAGTTGAGGGCAGCGTGCTGTTGCTTAGGTGTCATGTTCTGGAGAGAGAAATGCCAGAGCAGATTAAAGAAACAGGTGAAAGTGGACATCCCTTTAGACTGGACACCCTGGAGGAAAACAGCAGTGGGGAGGACAAGAACTAATGTGTGATGTCCACCCCTGCACACCACCTCTCACCATGTGAGGTTAATGCACTTCAAGACCATTTGCAGCCTCATCTGAGGACCTGCAGGCACTCTTTGGACTGCACAGCACGAGGTGCCAAGTCTCAGATGTAAAACTGCATAATTTCTTCAGTATTTTGTAATAGGATAGAAACCACTATTACTGTGGGTGTCATCAGCTCAAATATGATAAATGATATTGATGAACCACAAAGATTTCTATACAAAACTAAAGAAATAAATAAATGATGTGCTTTTTTAACAGGTTTTATCTTAAATTTTATGTTTTTAACTCAGCCCTGGAGTAGACATGCAGCGTGAGTCTCTATACTTACAGATGACTATGATTGATTGACATGCTCAATAGACACAAAGTCATAAACTCAATGAATCTGTTTCGTATGTTGAGTTTGAGAATGTTATTACACATTCATAGATATTAAAAATAATAAAAGGACCAGTGTGTATGATTTAGGGGCATCTAGCGAAGATGCAGATTCTAACCAACTGAACACCCCTCGTCTCAGAAAGAATTTCTCCACCGTTTTACAGCCGCTTCTTTCACAATGTCTTTTAGGTGGCTGTACACTAAAGGAAATGTGTTTATCTTACATTCCTGCCTTTAAATCCTGCACACTAGATCACCAGGGCAGCATCTGCACTGGGTTTATTATTATTTATTATGTATTATTATTTTTACGTAATGATACATGAACTGTACATACACAGCAGCTTAGCCCCGCCTCTAGCTTGTCCCTCGCTGCCTGTCAATCAAGCATTGAGCCCGCCCCCTCCGGCCTGCCTGTCAATCACATCACTGCCCCGCCCCTTCACTGCCTGCCTGCCTGCACGTCGCGCAAAAAAACAGCAGCGGCGGCCGTTGGGGAAAGAGAGTAAATAGAGGGAGAAGCCTCAAGATGGCTGACTCGCTGGGCTCCGCTCACCTCACCGGAGCTGCCGCCGCCGCTGCTGCTGCTGCTACTACGGTAGCCCCGGCGGTCGCCTCCGTCAAAAGCCCGCTCGTCAAGCCGAGCGAGGGGAAGGGAGCTCCCGACAACCGCTCTCAGTCTTCCCGGGATTTCAACCCGCCGCCGCCGCCCAAGAAGGTCCGAGTCGAGGAGAGGAGCGTTAAACCCAAGAAACTCAGCAGGGAAGGGGGAGTGGGAGGCAACGTTAGCGGCAAAGAGAAACTCCAGCAGCCGACGAAGCAGCAGAGTTATGGCAGCAGCGCGGCTCTGTGGAGCTTCAGCCCGGCCAAGACGAGCGGCAGCAACCCTCCGGTGCCTGCTACCGGTGGAGCCCAACCACCGACAAACACACACAAAGTCTTCAAACAGAGCGACTTCTTCCTCCACAAAGCGCCTTCCTGCTCCAGACCCAAGAAACCGAATAAAGATAAACAGCGGGAGAAGGAGAGGGAGAAGGGGAAAGGAGGCGGAGAGGAGAAAAAGAAACATAAACTGTCGTTGACCTCGTCCGGACCCGGGAGTACTGTTAGCAACAATAACAACAACGATATCAGCAGGTTTAATAACTCTTCTGCGGCGAAGAGAGAAAACGGGGAGGTCATGTTGCTGCCCAAAGGTAGGCCATCAAAATATGTATTTTTTTCATCTGGTTAAATTCTACATGGAGCGATTTAATGAAGTTTTACTTGTGTTTATTAAAAGTAGGCTGGAGTTTTGCCTTTTTTTATAGTCACTTGGTCCAGCCACTCGGGACGTGTAGCGTTACATGTGGCCCGGGCTGTGCAGTTGTCCGCCTCCTAATTTGTCTGGACGGTCCCGCTTTCGGACCGAGCGGCGCCGCTGAACGTCGCACAGCAGCCCGCAGACCACTCGGCTGTTACATATATTTATAACTGAACGTTGTGAAAATGTGTTTACATCCGAGTTGAGTGGCCGTGAAGCCCATGGTCGGCCGATGTTACTGCGGGCTATGGCTGCCAGCTTTCGTCGCTCGTGTTGTTCACCCGCTCGTGAACCCTCGAGCTCCACAGCGGCGTTCCGGGGCAGCAGTCGCGCGACCTGGTCGTTACATCGTAACCAGCTGCTCTCGTGCTGCTGCGGAATTGTTACGCACTTACGTCGTATTTACAGAATAAACGTGTTTTATTTACGTTAAACAGTCGTACAGTGGAGTCGGTTTGAGATGTTATAAACGCGCCGCTATTTCCTCCTCATCAGCGTGAGGATTAATATGAATTGTTAGATCTTCTGTTACAACAACTCGCGTTAAATATTATTTATTTGTTTGGAGGAATTCGTGTATATAAAACTACACGCTGCTGTCATAACAATATGACAGCCGCCCGCCATTATAGGGCAAGTGTTGTTTTGGTGGAGCACCACGCCCCCCTCTGTAACCTCGGGCTGTATGGGAAACAGACTCACAGCTCCACAGCTTGTTGTTACTCCATGTTCTACAGTTGTATAAGCAGAGCACGATGCATTCATTCCACCACTCCATTCACACGTTTTGCGACGGAAACCTTTATTATTGCACTGACATAATATAAATACTTGCACCCAGTGACAAGTAGCTATACATTAATGACGCAATATTTGTGTGTGTGTGTGTGTGTGTGTCTATATATATATATATATATATATATATATGTAATTATTTTTTTTATTTTGTCTAGAGAAGGGACAATGCACATTCATTAACAGCAGCACCCAAGTCTATCATATAAATGTGCCAGATTTAGCCATATAGGCTACTTTTAAACTGCAGTCCCTTACAGGATGGTTAAAAAAAAAAAACTCAGACATGAAACACAACACATAAGCACAATCAAGTAAAATAAGACAACCACTACTCCAGACAATGACAGCTGTCCCTGGAAGGCAAATGAAAACATAACACACATATGAGGGCAATTTAACACATAGCATATAAGCATAAACAAGGCGCATCAGCACTTCAGCATGTTAAAACACATACGCCTTTGAACACAGGCAAAAGCACCAAGCACATTAGCACAGACAGAACAGCGTAAGTGCAGACAAAAGCATGTGGACACAGGACATTAGTCAAGACAAAAGCATAACCACATTATTCCATTTATTACAGCATATTTAATTTTCTAATAACCACTGTTTTATAGATTTGGAGACAGAGTTAGGAGATGTGATATTACTTAGTTCTGTAGGTATGGTATTCCAATCCCGGCACTTGCTACTTTATGGGAAAAGGCTTACTGCCCATAAGTACATTTTCTACATGATGTTTTACAATATGTAATATATCTGCAAATTTTATCATGTTTTCCCAGTTAAAAAAAAAACATATTTAGTTAATATATTTAGTTTTGAGTGTGACTACAGGTGTTGCATATTGGGGGGGGGGAAATCCAGAGTAATTTTACTGGAGAAGAAGAGTGGGTTGAATAAATTATGAGCAATTGATGTCAGGTTGCTGTAATGTACCCTTTAAGACCAGAATAAATAACAATAGACAATGACATTTATCAAGGGTTTGATTAAAAATCACTTTACAGTATAACAGTAACACCATTTTCACGGTTATTATACAGTAGATATAATTTTTGTTATCCGTGATAAAGACTCTTAACAGAATGATAAAAAAGGGTATTTTGGTTGAAGAAACACTATATTCTATTTTCACAAAATATTTGTTTTGACAAGTCTGAAACATGATATACTCTTAAAATAGAATTTTGTTTTATCAAGTCTTAACATCTTTTTTACTTGAATAAAGGAATGCTGTTTATGATCAACATATGTGTTGCTCAGTATTGTTGCAATTTTCCCCCATAGACACAATCAATATCTGCTAATAAAATTACAAATATGTTCTAGGAATTCACATTATTTAGAAAAAATAAAAGATTTATTTGTACCTTGGCAGAGACTGATAGGGTTACAGTGCAGAATCCACACAGTTCTTTTCGTCGTCGTCTCATTAGTGAACATTGTTTTTCTTGTTTGTTTTTTTTATTGTCACATCAGAGCATCTCAAAATCCCCCCATGCCTGCATCTGTGTGTTCCAGTGCGTGTAAATGTTATTTGAGTGCAAGTGTTTAGACACCAGTGCAAGGACTGAGTGGACACATGCAAGTGTGCATGTCAGTGCATGATGTCACCCCTTTCCAGTTGGGTAGTTTAAGAGGTCATGACATGCTCTGAACAGCCACTGCAGTCAGTGTGAATACCAGGACGAGACGTGGTGTCGGCCTGTAGCCCTCACAGAAACACTGTCTTGTAAACAAGCTGTGGTGAATGTTTTCGCATGCTTTATTTCATAAGAGATGGAGGCTGGTGTTTGTGATTACATGGATCAGAACACAAAAGAGGGATTACTCCATAATGAACATTGAGCAATAATACACATTAAGTCAGTTAGTGTAGTTTGATAAGTAGTGTAAGAGGTAGACTTTTATATGTTAATCTTAATGCTGTATGCAGCCATGCAAACACTGCAGTGCTTCTTATTCTGGCTACAACATTTTCATCTCTGGACCTGAGAGGGAAAATTTAAATGCAGTCATAAATAATAATACTCCTTCAACAATCTCACTGAGGTACTCTTGAGCAAAGCATTTCATTCTTCTTGCTGTAGTGAGCTGGTCAGTGGCCAGCTGTAGGGGACTGTAATTATTTTGAGTAGCTTCAAACTTGAAGACGGGGAAGGGTATGAAAGCGGAGCAGAGTGTTGCTGGAAAACATTAATCCTGAGCGAAACGTTTCAGGGATTAAAATGCTCCGTTCTGAGCTGCACCTTCCTGTAAAAACTGGTAATAGTGTGTCAGCCTTCTCCCCCGACTCTATGACACAGCTGCAGTCGGCGCGGTCTTAAGATGGCACTGAAATAACACATTTTGAGCCATGTTTTTCGAATATCTGCAGAGTGTAATGCCAGTTCGGTGGTTTGACAGTCCATTGGTCAAAGTGGGGATGGGAGGGTAAGGTATAGTTCTTTTGTACCCTGGTATTTCTTAGAAAGATACCTGGTCAGATGAGCATTTTTGCACCGCTTCATCTCCTACCCAAAAACACATATCACATGACATACACTGAGCATGTGTGTTGCAGTGTGAATAGGAGGCAGATTGCATACTCTGTGGTTGGTTACTTAGTTGTGAAAAATATTATGAATGTTATTACTTTTACTTACTGGTACTACTTACGTAATTTTACTTGGAGTTTCTGTTATGTCTGTCACAGGTACCAGGGCTGGTTATGAGCTTCAGCGACATCCAAAATTCCCTTTCGTGTGGGACAAACATATTGTTCCATACAAATATCATGATAGATGATATTGATGTTGCTTGTTCGCTTGCCCACTCCAGCCAAGAGAACTGCTCTGTGTGATGGACCCTGATTTGAGACAGCAAACATGCGGTGTTGCCCTGTTTAGTCAACACCTGCCTACAGCAGAGACAAAATATAGCCTAATTCAATTTGCTGGGCTCACCACGTTCTCAGCTAGTGTTTTTCTTAGTCCTCCATGTATGTATATTGAAGCGCAGTGTGCATGCAAATGTAATTATAGTAACAGCACCACATGCATTTTGTTTTCAAAATATAAGCCCTAAGTTGCAATTACAGCTGTTCAATATGCCATATTGTGAAAAATATTGCACAATATAATCGGCCCAAGTATAGCTGCTACTGAGCCAACAGGTAATTTTTCTTGAAAACAGGACAAACATGATAAGACAGGAAAAATGGGACTGCTCCTCACAGAGTCCTCCCAGATAACACTATTTTTATTCTTATATCTTTCTAAATATAGACTGTATTACATCTATTCAGGCAACGTACAAACTCAAATACTCTACAGCATCATATCACATACACTGGGTTCGCATTTTCCAATGATGCTACAATCACTGATAAGACCTGGGTGAACCTGAGTGTTTGTGTCATCGTTTCCCCAAAAACTTCTGCCTGTCGAGATATAAACCCTGAAAGCAGAGTATCTTGATGTCTTCACCCTGGAAAGCATTGTCCTACAATACTGTTTACGTGAGGATGAAAGGCAAAACAAATAAGGAAAAAGTTTTGTTTTAAGAAATTTGTGTGCGCATGAAGACAGGGCCTGAGTCCTCAAGCCAAAGAGAGAGCGAGTCTTGCCAGCTTCAGGAGCGCCGCTCTGAGGATGACTGCACCCTGACCTTCCTGGAAGGGAAGAATCTTCTTACAGGGATCAAAAGAGTATCACATCATCACAGTAATGTTATTAGTGGTGGGTTTGCTGTTGGAGAGAGAACTGAAGACAAGTGCCAGGGAGCAGTGACTCCTGGTTACATTTGGTATTTAAATAAGAGACATGATTCTGACTAAGAGCAGCAAACGGGAGGAAACCATGCTGCATCGGGCAGGCTGATCTGGTGCAAGCAAAATCGTTGTTTAACTCAAAGGTCAGTTAATCCTCATGGAGACCAGCTGTAGTATTCAGCAGTGTGACCCGTTGTTGACACCCAGTGCGTTTACACAGTCTGATATGATTCTAACCAAATGCAGTTTGCCTGAAGATTATTCTCACATTTAGGTTAAATCAGACAAATCACAACTGGGTAAAAATGATGAAATACAGTCACAGATTAATGCTGAGGCGAAAGAACTTGTTTTTGAAAAAGAGTAATATGACTCGTGGTGGGTTTTCTGGTATCTGCTTTCAAACCTTCTGTGTTTATAACTCACATTACAAGTTATTGGATCTTTCTTGAAGGCAAACCAGCGAGCACCAATGAAATCCATCTTTTCCTGAATATTCAGTCATGTAAACCTGTGTTATTGGGGAAGTCTGCTTGTTGTGAATCATGTAAATGTCTGATTTTGCAGTTGTGTGTGTGTCCGTGTGTGTGTGCGCGTGTGTGTAAATGCACCGTACTGACTGAATCTCTAACTATGCCTGGGACGACTCGTGTGTAGCAACGTACAGCGAGGGCGAGACAAAATGAAGCTTAACTGCAATCAGCACCCAATTAAGTTACTGTCGACTGGGTCATTTGTTCAGTCCCCAAAATTACAAGACACTAAACTCTGCACGTTCAATAGCAATTAAATATAATGAATGACTGTCTGAAGATTATTGCTAAATTATGTGCTTGAATGGTGACGCATGGATTTGCCACAGCGGCAGGGGTCGACTGACCATCTGGAGGAGCAGGATTTTCCTGGAGGGAAGGTTTACCTGTACTTTTACGGTCCAACAGTGCAGATCCAGAAAACATCATGTGCTCACGTGTGGCCAGCTCCATTTTTCATTCCTTATCAGCGTCAGTTTAATGTTGATTAATGTTCTCAGTCATCCAGGTCAATGTAATTCTAAGTGCTATATCGTAGGCAACTGGACGTTTCAGTTTCTTAGGTTCAAAGAAATCATAATAGAAAGTAGGGGTGTCAACATCTACACGTGTAAACGGGTACACGGATAACAAATCATAACCGTTTAGAAAAATCAATAACCGTTTACACGTCTTTTTTTTTCTTCCTATAATATATATAGTATTTTTACCAATATATATATAATATTTTAGGGGTGATAATGTTGCCTGAAAGCTTCAGATAATAACATTAACTAACTATACACTTAAATGTTCCCACTAGTACAGTTATCCGCATACATAATAGATGAATGGGGCACAATGTTACGTTGATATAAAAAACAAAACAAAACAAAAAAAAACCCGCAGCCAGTGTCGCGTCGCTTCAAGTTGACTCGGGGACGCGATGGCGGCGGTCAACAAGCGGAGCACTGTGTGGCAGTTTTTTTGAACAAACTGCCCGTGGAAATCAAGTTGAGTGTAGGCGATGTCAGGCAAAGTTGGCTTACAACAACAGCACGGGATCCATGCGAAACCACCTGCGATGGAAACACCCGAACAAGTTGGAGGGAGAGACTGCTGCTGGCATCGGTGCTACCGCTAGCGCTTCACAGGCTAGCATGAGGGATTATACATACGACAAGTCGAGATCATAAATCTCTGACGTGTAACCGGGTACACGTCGGTTAGAAGCCCCGTTTACACGTGTAGAAAAAATTGTAAACGTTGACACCCCTAATAGAAAGATGTCCAGATACAGGAAGAAAAAAATCGTCAGAAATGAAATGTCAGATTCTCTTGATGCAAAAATGAACATTAGATAGAAGTAAACAAGATATTTAAAGACATGACCTTGGACTTTGAGAAACTGGGACAGACTTTTCCACTATTTTATGACAATTTATAGACCATACGTTTAATCGACTCATCTAGAAAACAAATAGATTATGAAGCTGATCAATTGTTGGAGCCCGATCCTGGTCCAGCTGCAAATCTAAAAGCAGTGCTAACACACATTCATACCTGGGCGAGCTACAATGCTAAACACTGTGCTGCAGGTTAATAGAAGTTAGAAGTTGTAGATTAAAGTTCATTTTAAGGACAGGTCATTGAAGAACCTTGTAATTTACATTTAACAAAAAAACATGACTCTCTGAATTCATGATTCTGCTCTCCAACTCCATACAGTTAGATCGTGGGTATCAGTGTAGCATGAGTTACAAACAGCTGCTTCTGGCTTTCTATTTTTCAAAGCGTTGTCTCTCCTGTGATCATCCAAACAGTGAAAACCACCTGCTGTGTTCGCCTTCAAAACTGTCTGCTGCAAGGCAGTCCGAAAACAAAACAAGAAATTAAAAAGCGGATAAGAAGTTTCAGTTCGATGGATCTAATTAATGTCTTATTCATTTACACCTATTGTTTTGTGCTGTGTCCCTGATAAACATTGTTCAACGCTTAATTTATGAGCCTGCTTGAACTTGATGACCCCCTCTTTGTTTTAAGAGGAAGCCCCTTCTCTCAAACTTTCCAGTGTGTTAAAGGCCCGTCAGCCACCCGACCAGTTTATCTCCCGTTGCCTGTAAACTTAAAGTTTATAAATGTTACTGCTCTGGCGTGGTCTGACTTGTTTTTATACATCTGGCGTCGGTATGAGTGAGACCTCCCTTTGTAGGCAGCTTCCTGTGGAGCTAAATTGATGTTTTGAAACGTGCTGGGGCTTTCTTACAGTGTCAGATAATTTTACAGCATTTATTGTCTTAAAATGGTTTGTTAACATTCTTGGCATTCCTCCTATTAACCACAGGGTATACGGTTTAGGACTACCTGCATGTTGAGTAACATGGAACAGCGACCCACTGAACTTGAAAGATGCCATGGTATTTATTTAAAACAATCATTAAAAAGGAGTGTATCGATGTACCTCTAATTCTCCTCCTGCTCCTTTAAGCCTTTTTTACTTTCAAAGCATTTTTCTTCTTTGATCCCACAAACAGTGAGTCAAACCCCACTGTGTTCACTTTCCCACTCCCCACGTCCACAGGAGAGTGAACAGTTTGAAAACACCGCTTCCTTTTAAAGATGGATCTGGCTGAGTTCAAAGAAAAAAAGTTCCCTGCAAAGGACAAGAAAGAATCTGCAAGCAAAAAGTGAAAAAAATAAAGGAGGGCATGTGTTTTTTTTTCTTATTGTTTCTTTATGAAAGGAAATAAAGAATCAAAGGAGGAGTGGTAAAAAGATTTGATAAAACAAAATTATTTTAAGAAAGGTGAGGTTTTCTTAGCTCTTCCGGAGGACGGAAACTACCAAAATCAAAGATGAGGAAAGAATCTAATAAACGACTCTATATGTATATTATTATATCCTTACATGCAAGAAATGTAGCCATTAATTTATTTAAAAAAGTGACATTTCTGTTTTAATTTGTTAATTTTTGTATGTCCCTTTTGTAGTGATTCCTGAATGTGTTTCTGTATCATCTCACAAATCTGAAGGAAAAACAACTTGAAAATGAATAAATTAAATAGAAAATTTAATTTTGAAAGTAATTACATTTCCGGAATATATACAAAGATTAATACAGTTCAAGCGAAAAACTCAATCTATGTCACATTTTATAAATTGATTAATGCCCACATTTATTTTTAGCAATATTTTCAGTTCAACAGTATATAATTCATTTACCTTAATTTTGGCAGTTTCAGTCCTCCATAAGCTCGTGTGAGGGTGAGGGATGCTAATTTACACCCATCCGCACTTAGACATGCTTTGCCTTTCTGAACACACTCCTCACAACTAAACAGATGTGTGTAATGGTTGTAATATTTATATTTTAAACTGTTCCTCTCATCCAGAGCAGTTTCAATGAGTGCGCTCCAATTCCTCGATCTGTAATATTAACTGAAAACTTATGTGGTTCTGTCAGAAGAAGAGACGCTGGAAGAGGAAATAAAATCCTAACTCAGTGGAGGATTTTAGGAGTTTTGAGATCATGTTGAAGCTAGTAGATTCTGGGTTTGGGGGAAGAAATGTGAGTTATATCATGATGAGATGTTGCTTTTGGGTCATGATCGAAGTTGCAGAGCGGCTGGTGCAGCCTAAGGAATCGAAGGTAATTACTTTGCTGAGGAAACATGAGCGATAAGGGTAGAGGTTTGGTGGAGAGATGAAACTGCCGCAGCAGAGAAGTAGAAACCCTACATTTTGTGGGAGGAAGACGAAAAAGATAAAAGAAAAGTTAAGGGTAACTGTTAGGGTGAAGCACTTGGCAAGAGTTCAGTTAAGGCGTTGGAAAAAAAATCGAAGCGTGTGTGAAATGTGTGTGTGTGTGTAAATCCGAGTGCTCATAATAATGTGTCCTGTACCATCACAACTTAAAACCTTCCTCTCTGCTTCCACAGAGCACTCCAACAAGGACATGGCAAAAGAGAGAGACAGAGAGGAGAGGGAGAAGAAGAAGGTCAAAGACAGAGAGAGGGAAAAGGAGAAGAAGAAGCACAAAGTGGTGAATGAGATTAAGAGAGAGAACGGCGACGTCAAACCGCCAGTTAAAGGTTGGTGGAAACACACGGTCATACATGCAGATTAAGTGATTCATTGAAGTGTGAATGTATTCATTGAGTCACTTTTTTGTCTAACAAAACAGCCTGAAACGATCTCCATTAAGATGAAACTTAAAATTAATAAAATGCACATTCTTACATGTGAAAAGCTAAAACCAGTGAATATTTGGCTTTTTGCCACAAAACAGACACAACAAAATAATCTCAAGTTCGCTGACTTGTTGTTTCCAAAGCTCTTGATTATATATCATTGCCTTTCTCTATGGAATTGCTCATGTGTTGCATATCTTATTAGATTTGATGTGGTCCAATTTGAATGAAATTTCTGTCGGATCAATAGGAGTGTTTTAAATGTTTATTAGAGCCTAAGCAAAATATGAGGGCCTAATAACCACATAATGCTTAAGCCACTATTTTCTCTCTTAGGTGACATTGCTTCCAGGGGAGGGACAGAGACATGGCAGTAGCCAAACAGAACTAGTCTATGGCCAATATAGCTCAAAGGCTCAAAGCAAGTTGTACAAACAAGTGTTCCACCAACAGTCATGAGAAGCAATGAAGCAAATAAATTCCTGACTGTCTTAAGTCTTGAGTTTCATTCGCAGAAATCTTGAGTATTTTCCCTTTTCTGCCGTTAGAAACAATATCAGCTGTAAAATGTTTTTATATCCGGTCTCACATCTATAAACTAATAGTGGAATTGTGACAGTTGGTTGTATGTGCATAGGGATGTCCTTTCCGTCAGGTCCATGTAATGCACTGTTACAACTACAGGCTACAGTGACGAGGAAACTCGACTCATAAAAGGCAAATCTGCTTTGTGTTTTGTTTTCTGACAGTAAAAGAAAGAAAACAATGCCATGACTACAGTACTAAATAACAAAATGTGTTTAGTAGAATGTAAGTGAGTCAGATCTCTCAGAAACCAGATATTAGTCCACACTGGAACTTCCCCAGCATTTGGTACCGCTTTCAACAGGTGCTGTACAGAATGTCATCATTACGTTTGTAACATGTAAGCAGGAGACGCACTCAGCTGCACCCCAGTAGGTGGTGAATAACTGCTAATACTGTGGGGTCATCACAAAAGACTGTATATAGCAAAGTGCCACAGTGGTTGTCGCTGCTCCCTGCCATTAGGTTGACCTTTGCACTTCGTTGCTCCTCACATGGACATTTTGTTCTTGGGGTTTTTTTAGTCTGACCTGAGGTAGCTTGGATCGTAACAGGAGAAGCTGAGAGACAAGCCAGGGCGAAGTAGCTTTACCATGTGTCTAGTTTCTCTCTCTCTTTCTCTATGACATCACCTTTGGGTCTGAGAAATTGCAGCAGGCTTTTTCTCACATTTTTCTGGCATTGAATATACTAAATGGATAAATATTTATAATCATGAAGAAAATGAACAACACATTCTGAAAACAACTGTTACTGGCAGCCTTAAGAATGGTAGGCTTTTACATTTCTGCTGTATGATTAACATGTGATTTTTGAGATCAATATCAGCTTAAAAAAAGGTAGATATGAGGCTTAACATGGATATTTTTGGCAATGAACCTCTTCAACTGTATTAAAGGATTGTGACAAACATGCAGGATGTAGAGGCAGGATATTTACAATTTAACTAAACAGTATTGTGTAAAATAATGGTACATTTAGAATAGTAAACTCCATTGTAAATTAAATTATAGATAATTACAAGATTTTAAACCCTGACTTGAGTCACAAACATACAAAAAAGACAAAGCATTACACTTAACCTTCGAGAACTGCCAACTTTTACACCAACACAAGTGAATACGTAAAAAACTGGCCCAAAGCTGTATCAGTATGTGTTCACTTCATGAATGCGAGGGCGAGTTTCATTGTTAACCTTTTGACTGAATTATTTGCAGAGTGCAGTGACGTAATGTCCGTCTTTTTCTGTGCTCTTGACGCGACCTTTTTTAGACAGACTTTTATTCTGAATGATTTGCCCTAAAGCTGTGGTCAGACACGCAGTGTCTCCGTGCTGGTATGCCACGACCACACTGTGACATTTGAAGGTCTCACCGAGGCTTTGGCCACATACCATAGCCAGCGGCTGCAGCTGAAAATCACAGATGGATAATTTAGCTCAACCTTTTAATCTTTTTGCTGTGTGTGGAATGGACAGACGCCTTCGTCATGTTGGTTCATCCTCTCAGTATGAGTGTAGCGTTAGCAAGAGTTGTAAAGGTGAAAACAGAGAGAGAGAGAGAGAGCGAGGGACAGGCTGATAAAGAGTCTCCAGTCTGCAGTGCTAGGAGAGCCTGGTATTTACTCATGTGTGTTTACGATAATAGAGACACGCCGGGACACAGGGTGCGTTGCTGAATCTGAGCAGAGAGAGAAATGAGGAGGAGGCTCAGCCCACCAGAGAGTAGGTTGTCGGTAATAGTATTTAATCAGCAAGTGTTAAGTTTGCAAATGTTGGGAGTGACAGAGGGGGAAGTTAGAAATTTAATCAATGAGAGAGTGATAAGTTTACAGTTGAAAAGGGCGACAGAGGGAGAGAGAGAGGGCCAGCCAGAGGAAGCATTTATAGGAAATCAATAAGCAGCAAACAGCTAGTCTGACAGTAAGGCTGCTTTACTACCACTGATGCTATTTGTTTGTGTGTGTGTGTGTCTGTGTCTGTGTCTGTGTCTGTGTCTGTGTGTGTTTATTATTTAACTGGGAACTTATCTGACCTTAAAGTGATCGTGACCATCTAACCTGGCTCCTCCTTAATGAATGTGTGTGTTTGTGTGTAAAGCAAAGAGGTTGAGGTCTTGAAATGTCATTGGAATAACATCCATATTTTTGGACGGTTTTTCAATAAGTAGAACCGTAATGGTGCAAATCTTTGTGATTTTTTTTTTTTAGAGAAGCTGACAGTGAGTGATCTGGTATGGATTTACTGCAAGAGGTGCTACAGCAGGTCATATGGCTCCTGATCAGAGTAGAAATAATGAGTCAATTAGTCAGTTAGGGACAGCAGAAGGGAACTTGGCTTGGAAACCAAAGGGTAGAGTTCATATGGAAAAAAAATGCATGTGTTGCATTGCATGATAATTGAAATAGTACTATGAAATTTTGGGCCAATGCCCCTACAATTTTCATTAAGGAGCACTACAAGGAGCATCATTTTGCTGTGATATTCACAAAGTATCAAGTATAGTTTTTGAATACTTGTAAAGTTGAAAGTTCTGGTATCTTCATCTTGACAACCTAATTTATTTCCCCAAACAAGATGGATAAATTGCGAAATTTTAATTCTTTAATCAATCGTTAAAACGTTTTGATAATCTATTATTCATTTAAATCACTTTTAAAGTAAGAATGCCAAAGCCTGTCAGGATTTGTCGCTTTCCCTCCAAAATATTAATAAAGAAAATATAAATAATGAAAGAGATTTTTTTTGAAAGACACATGCTTTTTTCATTTGTTTTTTTACTATATTCCAACCAAGCAATGAGCCTTATAAGTAATACCCAGAGTGCATCTGAAGTTTAAAGGAGTGCCTAACTTTTTTTTATCCTTGGGTGAATTTTGTCTTGGAAAGTATTATGAAACTGCAGGCACACCAAACACACACAAATATTTAAAATACACACTAAGTGATTATTTGTATTTCGTCTGAATCTGTGTTTGCACATTAGTGGTGCTTTTAATCCAGAACAGAACATTTGAAGTTTGAAATTACCCACAAAACACATTATTGTTGAATATTTCTATTTGCAGTTTGCACAAGCATGACACAGTGAAATTACCTCCTCAGGTCTGTTTATTACATTTCATATCACCATTACAATATCTGACACCGTAATATGTCACACTTGACATATTTTCTCCGCATCGCTGCTCTTCCGTGGATTGGTGAAGGTTAGGGGTTGTGAGTAAACATGTGTGTCTGTGTGCAGAAAGAATTAGGGGAGGGGTGGCTTGTGGGTTAAAGAGCTTTTGGATTAGTAGCTTGGGTATTGTACTGCAAATACCTTCTTGCTGTTGTTCTCACACACACATTATGTTACGCTCTCTCTCACTCCGCTGTTTGTCATTCTGTCTCATTCCCGCCTTATCTGTTGTTGAACGTGTGGGGTACAAACTGGACTGAGAGTTTGTCGGTTTGTGTGTGTGTGTGAATGTGAGGGCAGTTGGTATTTGAATTATGCTGAGACGGCAGCACTATATCAGAGTAACTCACACATGCACAGTGAACGTACATACATGTCCAGTTTCATGCGCATCTGCTGGGAAGGAATGAAGCAGCCAGCAGCACATTTGCAGATAGATGTGAACAGCTCAGACACACACGCACAAACACACAGGCCCACACTCAGACACAAATACATACAGTACCACTGTGCATAAATTTGCATGTGCCACTTTGTCCTGCCTCAGGCTCTCAAGAGAAAGTCTACCATGTACAGTATTATCTCTGTTCAGATATGCTACTCGAGAGCTTGTTTCCTGGCTTAGTCATATCTGCTTCTCTCAAGGGATTCCAATTCAGGCCCGTACAATTTATTTTATGTTTGCACCCCGGGAGATGCACACCATCTGGGAAACGCTATGAGTCATCTGTCTACACTTGCTTAAATTAGTCAGCACTGATTAGTTTTCAGTTTTATTGTTTTTTAAATAGGGAATTAATCAGGTATCAGATTGTTTTGATGATTAAAATAAACAATGTGGGTGACAAACATATTGGATATATGCTTCTATCTTTTTTTACTCATTCGACAGACTATCAAGTGTTTTTCCCTGCATTTTTCTCGTCACCGTACATCACTAGGGGGCTTTTCTGAGCTTTCGTTATTGCGAGAGTAGCTGATTCACTGTAAAGTGAAAAGTGTCCCTTTACAGCAGGGGAATGAAAAAGGGCTGAGGATTGGTTTGTTGATCCATCACACATCAGACAGCAGACTTGAATAGATTTTTTTTCTTCCAAAGCTCACATGAATGATGTGTCTCCCTGCTAGCTTCAAGCATCAAAATTCGATTTTTTCTCATACTTTAGCGGGGCTCTTTTATGCATGTCTTGTCCCATGAAACATGTCTTCCTTCTAAGTAATAAGACGCTTCCCCCTCTTGCTCTCTCTCTTTCTCTCTCGTTCTCTGTCACTCCGTCCAGATGAAAAAGAGAAAGCTAAGATCAGCTTGGAGGAGCTGCAAATCAAAAAAGTGAAGAAGAAAAAGAAGAAGAAACACAAAGAGGGCGAGAAGCACAAACGAGTGAAGATGTACCACCGCTCCTGCCAAACTATATGTGCTGGCCTCCTTCTCCTCCCTCCATCCTCTCCACCCTCCAATCCCCCTCACAACTCCTCCCTGTCTCCATTTAAGTCCCCTCTACCAGTTTACCCACCGCCTAACAACAAAACTGCACACCTCATGCCTTCCTCCCTTGCCGTTGCCTCCAAACCTCTCTTCAACTCCTCTATCGACAACTCCATCAAGATGCCACAATCCCCTTCGATCAAACACCAGCAATGCAGCTACCCTGGCATGGCGGGCCTAGAGTTTGCCCCGTACATCCACATAGAGAACCAGCCGAATGGAGGGGCCCTGGTGGCCCACGCCTACGCATCCCAGCTTTCGTCTCTCTCCGCGGGCCAGAGGCAGAGATTCGCCCAGGAGTTTGTCACCTTGGCTTTCAGGGAGGACTCATCCCAGGTACAACATAGATTTTGATCAGATTCCATAATTGCTTCTTTTGAATAAAAAAAAAAAAAACTAGATTAACAAATAGAACAACAGGTAAGCAGAAAAATATGTACTTTGGATTTTGAGGTGAACTGTCCCTTTTTAATTCCAATGTTTAATTTTTATTTCAATTGTCCTCTAGGCAGCACACTACGTCATGGGGATTATCCACGGGGAAGCCGGCTACCTACCTGACTTCTTGGACTACTTCTCAACCAAGTTCCCCTCAGCTCCAGTCAAAATGGAAATACTGGGAAAGAAAGACATTGAAACAACCACTATGACTAATTTCTACTCTCAGGTCAGTCATATCACAATCGCACAAACACAAACACACACACACACACACACACACACACACAGGAGGATAAGTGTTATGCTGCAGCTAAAGTCACGCATCTAAGAAAATGGATTTACACAGTTTTTGTCTGTTCAGATTTGGAGCTGTGGATGCAGAGAGCACAGAGCAGATGGTGAGCTTTCAGACATTAAAAGTAAAAAAAAAAGTGGTCTGAAGTCCAAAATAGCGAGGGCCAACTGCTTCCAAGCCTCTTATTTTCGGTCCTCTGTGTATAATCTAGTTGACTGATTGTCAGGCTGAGTATCGCAACTGTCTGTGAAACTGAACCCATTGACCTGTTGTGACTAGTAGGGGACTCATGTAATAGAGTTCATCTAATGAGAAAATGATAAAGATGTGCCTGGTTCTGACACTGTAGGTGGAGTGTGTAGCAGGAAACGATGGCAGCACAGTGTCCACACAACAGTTTTCAAGCTTTCTAACACACCTGAGCACAGACGTACATAGGAAGTGATGACTGACCAAAAACCATTACGTCTTAAGTCATCTTCGTTGGAACAGAAATGTGTTTCAAAAATGTGTCATGCTCTTGGCTCCGGTTTGGTGCAAGGAAAAAATATGAAGCCCTGTAATTCTGCATCTGTTGTGTGCTTGGGTTTTACAAGTTCTGTGTGGTAACTGAGCATCTGTGTCTATGACTTTTGTGCAAATACTGTGTGTTCACAAAGATTTATAACAAGATGGTTTGTGATTTCTCCATTGCTCATCATGTGAAAAGAAAGACTGTTAAGTTAATGAGTGGCTTGATGTGAGCAACGTTCAACAATAGACAAGTACAGGAAGTGTATGGTACCTAGTTGAGTCTTTGTATGACACAGTTTGTAATTTCTGCCGCTACAGTCTCTCAATCAAAACAAACTAAATGTGTAACCAGCATGTTTGTCTTCATTGTTGAACAACCACCATTATCAGTAAGGGTGTCATGATTTCCATTTTAAATCGAAATCGACCGAAATTAAGTCACAATCTCGAACTTGAAATCTCGAAATGGAATCGTTGATGCTGCCACGCCCCCATGTCACGTCCGGTCACCTTGCCAAGCGGAAAAAAACACATATGTGTTAAAGTGCTGCGAGTCAACCACCTCTAACTTAGCTACTAGCTATGCCAGTAGCTATTAGCTACAACCAGTCAAACGATAGCATGGTGTCACACCATTCCTGTCCACCTCCCGGGCCCAGGACCGAAGTTTATGTTTACCTTCGGGGTGAACCCCCTTTCATGCGTTTAGCTGGTTGGGAAATAATACCAGGGAGCTTTGCTGTATCTTGAGGAGCCGTCGCCTTTATTCACAGCCAAACTGCAGACTATATCGTACACTTTATTGCTGTCACTACTACTGCAACTCCTTTCGCTTCTCTTTGCTCTCCCATTCATTCACTGTCCACACGTACGCACGCTCCCTCACTCTCACTCGCCCACTCACACCTTACGCACCTTATGTGGCTATGCTACTCTTACAACAATGGCAGCTGGAGACCCATTGACAGAACTTGAACCCCCTCTTCTCTCACTTAAGTCGCAGGTGTGGAAGTATTTTGGATTTCCAGTGAGTTATGTTGACGACATTCGCGTTTCCAATTGACTGAAGATATAAGTTAATGTTACATTATGTCGTTAATAAATGTTTTAAATTGACGATGTGTACATTGTGAACACAGGTCGGATATTATATTGCATAAAAGTCTAGTCTAAGTAATAGCATAGCAACCTGTGCTTTGAAAAAAATAAATGTAAAAATCAAGAATAGAATCAAACCGTGACCTTAGAATCGAAAAATTTGGAGAATCGTGACACCCCTAATTATCAGTGAAAATCTAAATCTAATCTGAATCTACATGACTCATTTAATTTCTTAATGAGGCTTTTATTGTGAAACATCCAAAGAAACGTTTTGTTGAAAAGTTATTGACTTGCAAGATTCATGTACTTGACTACATTTTGATGTTAAACTTGAGAAGAAGAAGAAAACTTAAATTAAAACTACTGAAGCTCATGCTTGCATTATGTACCTCTTGGGACCGGCCACATGCGACCACTAGTGGTAAATTCAGTATTACTGGTCCGGTCTGGTATTAGGCCTTCATTGGACTAACCCTACATCACATTTAGTCTTGTTCGCTATTTTCCTTCCTCACTCTCTGCTTCCTTCCTGGAAGTTATAGTGACAGGAGACCAAATTATACACACCATTACCTTGAACAAAATTACAGATTTCTCAGGGTTTCAACACTGTTAGAAACATTTGGGAGAATGCAAATACAAACCCATCAAAATATATAACAGACACCTAGTCATTTGTCTACATTTTAGGAAGAAATGTTGCGTTTTATATCTCTGTGAAGCATTTATGTGAAATATTTTGTGTATGTCTGCATGTATAGCAGAGAGTGAGAATATGTGTATGTAAAAAAGCTTGCCAGTGGCCATCAGTGTATATATTCTTACATCTTCTGCCCTAGTAACCCGCACTTAACAAGCTTAGATTCATGGAGAAGGAAGGCTGGTGGAAAGGCTATAATCAGGGGAAAAGAGGAGAGAAGAAACACAGGAGATGAAAGGAGAGAGATGTAGAGATGGAGGGCAGGGAACATTTAGTAACAGTAATAGAGACACATTGGTTGAAGGAAAAAGAGCAGACGACTGCTGTGTGTGGATGAAGAAGTTGTATTGTTCAGGCTTTAACCATCTGGTTGAAGCATCTGGCTGTAGCGTAAAGCAGCTTTTGGCATTTCTAATGATGTCTGATTTCTCAGACTAGATGGTAACATTAACATGTTGGGGGCAGCTGTCTTGGGTGAGAATGGAAAGCAAGAAGATGTCATATTTAGAGATTGAAAAGAGGCAGAGGTACATGGGGTGATGGCAAAGGGTGAAAGGTAGAGGGTGAGAGATGAAAAGAGAAGGTGGATATAATAATAGAAAAGTGACAGAAAAGGAAGCAGAAAGTCAAATTATAGACTGTTCGAGATGACCGCTGTCAGAAAGGTTCGAAAAGGTTTTTATCTTCGTTTTCCTTTTCAAAAAGAACAAGTACAGTTGGACACAACCTTTTGAGGACAAGTGGAAAAACAAGAAGAGTGTGTTTGTCAGTGTGTGGTGCTGATAGTGTCTGTCTGGATTGTCTCCTGTGAGCTCTGCGCCACAGCTAGACCTCTTCATTTCCAGTTGTCCCACGTCTATAGTTCACTAATGAAAAGCCTTTTGTTGCCTCAAACCTCCTGAGTGGCTTTGTATAGAGATACTGCCTGCTCTTTTTCAATGTGAGTGCAGGCAGGACCAGCTACCACAGTGTGTGTGTGTGTGCGTGTGGTAATACAGGGGGTAGAGCAGTTTATGTTCTCTATCGCTCTCCTTCTGGCTATTTCTTCCTCTTATGAAATATTCATAATGTTATTCCGTGTGTTTGTTTCAGTTTCGGCCAGTTCTGCTTCGACAAACACATCCTTGATCTCACCGTGTCTCTGAATAAAATCAATCCAGATTAGGAATTAATTAAACATCTAAATTGTCCATTGTCTAAATGGAGTTTTCCCTGCAATAACCCATGTCCTGAGCTGTCCCTTTAAGAGTAGTGTTCCTTGCAGAGCTAACGTCATTGTCCACTGGTCTTGTTAATTTTTTTTCCCTCTCCTAGCTCTCAGCAGTGACCTTGGGAAGTAGACATACAGTCCACACACACAGATGTGAGCATGCACACTGATATATACACAGCACAGGTACACACACACGCACACAGATTAATGATTTCTCTTTACACATTTTCTCTCTCTTCAGCTCTCCCTCTCTCTCCCTTTTTCATGTCCCCCTCCCTCTGTGTTAGTCTGTCATTCTCCCTCTTTCATCCCTCCACTCTTTATGTTTCTGCTCTGTTGTTTGGTTCCAGTTACAAATGACTGGATGGCTGCTTTTTCTAGTGTGTGTGTGTGTGTGTTTGTGTGTGTCTGTGTGTCTGTGTGTGTGTGTGAGGAAGAGATGCCGAGAATTTGCAACAGCTTGCAATGTTTTTGGTGTTTGTTTGACCTGCATGTAAATTTGTTTCTCAGCGCTCCGTTTTTCATGTGGGCCACTGGAGTATGAGACACAATCACCCATGCACTTCTCCATGTCCAACTTACATAGCTTATAATTGAGAGCCGCGTGAGAGACGTTCAGACTGCAGGTATCAAAGTTGCTTTGCTGCTGCACAGGCTGCTGCCTGTGAGTGTTTGGTATTCAGTACCTGACTGAAGGCATTTTCAGCGGTGCTGAGGATTATAGAAGATTACAGCACTCCATTTTCTCAGGGCAAGTACAGCCTGACAGTCAATACACGAGGTGCTTCGACAGTGAGGTAATTTGGACTTTCCTGTTGAGTCACAGAGTGTAATGATGTCAGAAAATTAATACAAAGCAAAGCTGCTTTTTAATGATATATTAGTTTGAGCTCACGTTGTGCTCATGTGCTCATAGCTTTGAGAGCATTCACAACAAAGCCCCACATGTGAAACCAGCCAATAGCTAGCGTGTCAGTAAAGTCATCTCTATTGCACTTATAACACTGATTGGACATATTTAAAATTGTGTCAGATCTAAGACCAGTCAGTGGTAGAGATATTAACGAAGGTGCTGATACATTTCAGATTCGTACAGAGTCTTGAAAGTCTGGAAAAAACTTGATTATAACCATTATTAATTCAAGGCTAGGAATATGCTTTAATTTGAATATACTCCTTGAAACAAAAGCTTGATTTTTAACACAATATTGTGGTTAATTCATCTACAATCACTTAAATATCAAACCAAATATCTTAAAATGTTTGAAAATAAACAACCCTGTTGTCACAATAGTTAGTTTGTATATTCGTTTATTGAAGCCGCTCCCAATATGAATATTAGGAAGTAAAAAATAGCGATATCAATGTATCGACCAATATACACACATTTTTCACAATGTCCCTTGAACTGTGGTTATCAAACACGCATCCAATTCCTGCATTATCACACCTATGGAGTCAAGTTAATGAGGCTGTACACACATTTCTTTCAGTGTAAATAAGTGGTAGCATTTATGAAGAAGAAAACTGTGGACTTTGATGAGTGAACATCTTCTTTGTAGATGTAACAGCTATACCCAAAATGAACAAATGGAAGAACAAACTAGATCTACTAGCTGATTTAATCAAGCATGGCCATGTCAGGCTATACAAAGAATGAAGCATGACTAAATCTAGCACCATTACTGGCTCTTTATCTGTGGGGAAATCCCTTTAGAATTTCCAGTACTAGCCGTTTGACAACACACAAGTTTCGTTCGTATATCGGCTGACGGTTCACAGTTTCAGGGTTAAACATCATCATGTCTTCCTTCAGCTTATCTGACTTCATCACTGCAGCTATCCTGCTCTTACACTTCTCATACACTCTGACCTTGAGGCAACACTCCAAACTGTGTCCAAAACATTGTTAACAGAACAGACTTTCATGCTACATTATGGCGCTTCTTACTGCAGTGTTTAAAACGGTAAGCTTTGAAAAGTCCTGTTGTCAGCTTGGACTTAAATCAAGGTAGACAGCAACCATTTTATTTATTCAAAGTGTTGTGTGAGTAAGCGGAGGGAGAGATTATGTAAGAAAAGTTTTGAAGAGCGATTTTGTATGAGGCACCGGTCAGCAGCCAGAAGCTCTGTTGTGACGCAGGCACAGTAATGAACTAATAGACTTAGTACTCTACAGACTGACTGGACATAATGGTTTCAAGAGAGTGACATGGATAGCTGGTGAGAGAGAGGAAGACAGGCTTACAGAGGTCGGGAAGAGGGCAGATAGAGTCGTGCCATGACATGAACTCAGCCAGAATGAAAGGATATGTCGAGGAGAGGAAGGAAAGTTGTTACAGAATTAACAAGTGGTTACAGCAACTGAACCAAAGACCAGGAAGAAGAGAGAGGCTTGATTTAATAGACTTCCCACTGGGGACGTGGGTATTATGAGAGGAGGAGATGGAGAGGCTGACAGAGACGAGAGAAAAATAGATAATTTGAGTAAAACGGCATGAGGAGGAAAGTAGAGAGGGAGTGATCTATTAGACTTAAAGATGCCCTGCTTTTAGCCACAGAAAGTGATGGCGGTGGGGGCTTGGCAGTGATGATAATTATATATAATAACACTTTTTAATGTTGTGAAATGCGGACCTGGAATACCAAATGAGACGCAGTAAATTTAGATAATGTTCCAGGAGGGAGAGAAAAAATTCAGTTTTATTCTTTTGTGCCTAGAATTCTTTCGAAGTTCAAGTTACTTTATTAGTACCCAGAGGTAGATTTTTTTTGTAGTAGTAGAGTCCTCATTCACATATAAGTTACAGAAGTAACTGCGATAAACAATATTATTGTCATTTTAAAGAAGTTCTATGGAATAATTTTAGTTAAAAACATTAAAAAAGTAACTAAAAATTATCAGCAAATTGAAAAGAGAGGAAAGTTTTGATGTTAAAGAGTAATATTTGTTGTGTTGTTGTTGAATTTCAACTCACGTTGCTGAAATGGCGAAGCTAATATTGCCGAAGCAGCAGCAATCCAAATCAATGGATCGTTAACCCTAATCAGAATGCAAGTACACCCCTCCAAAGAGCTATGTAGTTTTAAGATTCAAAGTTTTTGATATTCAAACATTAGAATAGGAATATGAAAAAATGGTAAAATGTCCTAAATAAATGTATTTATTGTTCGGGTTTTGTGGTTTTCTTTTATTTATCAATGTTTAAAAATGCTACGGTGCTGCACCCAAGTCTTTTAATAATAGGGAAGTTCCTGCTTGTTATGGTGGCATCTGATATTCTCATGTAAACACAACGGGCAACATCGAGGTTATGTACATACATCCATAAGTCAATAACATAATTATTGTGACAGGCCTGTCTGCTGGTAATTATTATTGTCTTGTGTTTTAGTGCAGCCGTATCTCCATTTTCAAATAAGTTTATTAAGTTCAGCAGTTAAAGAAACACTTTTGTTGATTTTAGTTAAAGAAACAGATATGATATTGGTAATTTTTAGCCATCGAGTGTGTCAGTGTGCACGTACACTTGAACCACTCGGAGGAAGTCTGTCACATTTCCTGTTTCCTTCTGTTTGCCTTCACTTATTATAGACAAGTTGTTTGTGTTTGAGTGAATCACTGACTGTTAAATTTATTCGTGGCAGAGGAAGTGTTTCCTAATACTCCTCCTGTGATAGTGAGAAGCTGTTCTCTTTGTTGACAACGTGGGGGTTATTCTGCTGTTAAATTATGCATTGTGTAAACACACACACACACACACACATACACACAGAAGTAGACACTTATAAGCTCCCACAATTATAAGTATGCAAGTGGATGAATGCATGCACAAACACACTGGTTGAGAGAATCAAATGCCTTCATGCTTACAAGCGTTTTTGTGCCTCCACAAACACACTTCAGTCCCTCTCAGTATCTAGGTCATTGACTCAGTGAGACTATTTAAAGTTGTGATGTGTTTGTGTGTGTGTATTTGTGAGTGTGTGTGTGAACGAGTATTTCAAGCTTGTAGTCATCATCATCTTATGAGGATTTCACACAGTGTCGGGCTACAGATGCAGTGAAATGAAGTGAACAAACACCACCACGTGGCTCGGCCCATCCACGCATGATTAACTGATTTATTTTGTTAATTCATTATAGATTAAGTGAACTCCAGTAGGCAGTTATTTCAAGCATGTAATTAGACCAATTTGCTAGTGAACGTGCAGTAGAGCTTCCAGAAAGGGGGATTATGTGTCTAAACAAAACATATTACTGATAAGAACAGCAGCACACTGAATGACGAGAAATTAATCAACAACAATTTTGATAGTCTGTCAGTCTTTTAAGTCATAAATGGTGAAAAAAGTAAATCATTGTTTGCCAAAGTTGAAGATAACACCCCCACATGTCTGGTTTCGTCCACAACCCTAATATATTCGTTTTACTGTCATTGAGGAGTAAAAAAAGAGTCATTTTACATTGTTTTACAAAACAAATAGTTTTTTTATGCTGTAAAATGTCTCACCGAATCCGTGTCAAGCTTTTTAAAATTACATTATGGTAATTTATGGTTAAAAAAGCAACATAAATTGGCCTTAGATATCCAGTATTGGTCGAGTTATAGTTTCAACAAATCTTTAAATATTTAAATGATTGCTAAACATTACAAAGACTAAAGCTGATTATGAAGACCGGTAATAAGCTGCAGGTTTTATGGCCAATCAAAATCTCACTAGTTATCCAGCCTGCACAAATTACCTGGATCAACAACTTTTCCTTGTTCAAAACAACACCCTGCAGGGAACTGCTAACACACACACACACGCACGCACGCACACACACACACACACACACACACACACACACACACACACACACAC
>CAEMYA010000083.1:5190296-5212548 GCA_903131615.1 Diplodus sargus
ACACACACACACACACACACACACACACACACACACACAAACACCTGAGCTGCCATAATCTACATATCTTGCTCGATTGGCCTCTGAGCAGCTGTTTTGGGGATTTAGTGCCTTGCTCAAGGACACAACTGGGAGCTGCCGAACACCTTCCTCCTCAGTCTTTTTCCAATTCATTGTTTCCATCTTCATTACCTCACCTCCCTCTTCCAGCTCTCTCTAACCTGCAATCACCTCCTCCGTCTTTCCAGCTCTCTCCTTTTTTTATCTCTTTATCATCTTTTACTAAATCTTATCTGCTGTTTCCTACTCCATTGTCCCCCTTCTCCTTCACCTTTTTCTGTACCTTCTGTCTTTTACCATCATCTTATCTTCATTTTCACCTACTTACCCTCAGCCTTCATGACTCCCCTCGAAGTTACTTCCATCTTCCCCACCATTTATTTCTCTATTCTTTGTCTCCACCACATTTGTTTTGTCTCTTTGACAGCTTGTCTTCCTAAACTTTCTCTCACTCTCCTTCCTCTCACCACTTCTCTCCATCTGTCTCTCTTCCCTTCATTCTTTCTCTCCAGTGAATCCTCGCTCACCCCTCCCTCTGGTCCTTCTCTCTTCGCCTCTCTCTCTTTATCTCTGCCTTGTTGTCAAGTGGTGACTCACTGGAGGCGAGCAGCCAAGGATCTGGTCCACACACACACACACAAACACACACGCACACACACATCTGATCAGCCAAGAGTACAGCATGCAGGCCACATGCTGCACGTACTGCACACACAGTGCACGCACTTGTACACATACGCACACATACAAAGACACTGTTGAGGGCCAAGGGTATGGGAGTTGGGTTAGAAACACCACACACACACACACACACACACACACACACACACACACACACACACACACACACACACACACACACACTCACTCACACATCATGCTCTGTCAGCCAAGTGAAGAGCAGCAAACAGTCTGTTGAGTCACACCGGTGGAGCAGAAACATCAAGTGAAAACGCCAACACACACACACACACACACACACACACACACACACACACACACACACACACACACACACACACACAGCTCAGTGTCTGTGTTGACACCCGGTAGTGATTAACTGCTTCCATGTCAGTCTCTAGTTTAGTGTTTTCTCCTCCTGTATTGTAGTCAAACAATATTAAACGCTGACATATTGTATAAACATTTACACTTAGACCTGTTAGTCGAGTCTGTAAAGGTTAAATGTGTAATGTAAACAGGTGTTTGTTCACGGTTTAATTATAAAATATTAGATGTGATGTCTGTATGGTATGGAAATCCAACTGCATGTGTTAATCCTGGAAGAAACTGTTACGCATTATTGATAATGCTCCTCATTAATATTGTCATATACTGTAGATTAACAAATTCCTCCTTACAGAAATTTTAAGGGATTAAAATGAGCAAGTAGCACGCCAATAAATTGAATTTAGAGAAATGTCATTCCTGTATTATGGATTATGCATATTATTCATGACATTAAATGCACCCAAATAATTGTTTTTCAACAAATAATTAAATCTTCATTAAAAGGAAAAAATCACAAATAAATGAATATGACATTAAATGCAAAAAACATGATAAAGAAAATAAATGTAAGCATAAAAAAACTAAAATAAAGGTTCATGGTACATTTCTTTATTAAAAAGAATTCACAACCAGTTCTCAAAATGTTTTGAGTGTTGGTATATGTTTATACATGTGTTGGTGGTGAAAGGAACATGGGTTCCTATCACAATATCTACATTGTTGTGTAATAGTAACTCAATCCTTTAGAAGGCCAGATTGACAATTGATTGCCAGATTGACAATTGATTGGCATTAAAGTGTTTTGTGATGTCGCTTAAGGTGTGAGCTTCTCATTCAAGAAAGTCTATGTTTGTATTCTCTCAACTCTTGTATGCTCTCTTGTGAATGATTATTTCTGTGTTTTATTCACCTGCATCCTTTTCATGTGAATAAATATATGTTTTTGCTAAGAACTGGGCATAGTAACTGATCTCACCCAGCTGCTGTAGCATTAAAATATCTTTTTAATGTGATTATCTAACGTTGTGTACCACCTGTTTGTGCTGCAGGTGAAGAAGACGTACAGTAACGGTACATACAGAGCCGGAGCCATGAGACAGATCAGCCTGGTTGGTGCCGTGGACGAGGAGGTCGGGGATTATTTCCCAGAATTCCTCGGCATGCTGGAAGAGTCGCCCTTCCTGAAGGTGAGTGTGAACGGGATGAATGGCAGTAATGCTAATCAGCAAGAGAATGGGTGTATGAGATAGGATAGTGAATGGGAAAATGACCAGATTTTGCATTGCATGGAAGAACAAGATCATCTACAATGGCAATAAAAGAGGAAGGAACGATTTTGAACATGTTCAGGCTCATTTATGCCCCCTTTACATATGTTCTGCTACAGAGCCTTTAAGTCAAGTTGTTGCACTTGAACTTTAACAAAATGTTTTTGTTTTTTGTCAACAAATCCAGTGAAAAGTCCCAAATCAACATTTTGATTTCTTGTCTGTATCTATCAGCCGCAAGTCCATTTGTTTCTACTGACCATGTCCTGTTTTTATCAAACAGGAGTAAATAGATAATTTGGTAAGAGCTATTTTCAGCACCGGATTTATAACCATTCTGTGGTCCAGAGAGTATTAAAGGCAGCAGGACGGTACATGTGGGACTGCCTAAAAAAACAAATTGAGTTACCATGTTCATGGTAATGAAGAAACAAAGCATCCAGGTCAACATTGTGGGTCATTGTTTTGTTTTTAATGGTTATTGGACAACAATGGAGAGCTATATACAATACTTTGGTAGTTATTTATACTTTGGGATACTAATGGGATAAAACTGTGTTACATTTATCCCATGTGTTAGAAAAACATGCTCAATTGCATTTTATTTACAGGATTGGTAAACAGTCTCAAAAAGTCTGCCATTTTAATTGCTGTGTTTTCAAGGTTAGGACTATGCTTGACTTCATACTCCTTGAAAAATGCTCTACATTTCAACATAATCTGTTGTTTCATCTTCACAATCACTCTTGCAAACCAAAAATCGTTTAATATAAAAAAATGATCGGTCACATACCAGTCAGAGCATATATGAACAGCTTGTTAAAATAAACAAAGTGACAATATGCATTGGTTGCTGTCGGTATTAATTTTTTTTTTAAATACAGAACGGTTTTTGGAATTGCATTTATTATAACAATTTAGGTGTGATGATAGGCTTTGAGACTCTAAAATTATTGGTTTAGGTACCTTGAAAGTGCTTGAATTTGCCATCTAAAATCTGCTCTACCCCTTATTTATTATGTCATTGTCCTTCATGTGCGAGGCAAATGAATGTTTTTACTTCTCCTCAGTGCTGTGAGGAAGACAAACTGACCACCTCCTGCTTCTCTGTTCGTTCTTTCAACAAAGTTATACACACGGTTCCTCTTCCTTCAAAAACATTCAGCTTCATCGTGTTCCAATATTCTACTCAAGGAATCTAAACAACTCAGCTGCGCTTCCTCTCTGATTGTTAAAGTCAGAATAGAAAGTGTTCAGACACTGTCACACAACACCTTCTCACTGAAATAGAAAGAAGTCATTGGTTACTTTGGTCGTAGTTAACTTGGTTGTACCTCATAAAATGTAAATTTATTCTAAATGTCTGCTAATGCAGCTATAAAGTAGGTGTGCCCCAACATTTTGATGCACTGATTATTTGGAAACGCCACAAGGATGGAAAAGACACTGCGAGACACAAACAACACACCTAATATTCTCGGTGGAGGCTGGCGAAGAAAAGCTGCTAAGAGGTGTGTCAAAGTGATTAGTCGCAGCTTCCAGCTTCAATTCATACAGGCTTTCTTTTTGAAATGTCTGCATGGGAACAGACCACCAAATGCAGTGTTTACTGCTGCCCCTGAAATGCACAAGTGATGAGCTTTTCTTCTGTTTGCCATTCTGCGTCGACACTTCAAATCTCCTGCATGCCAGCGTGGAGGAGTGCCGTCGTACACTGAATATGAAAAGACGCACGTCCTCCGGCGCTTTCTATCTGTCGAGGGCTCTGATTCTGCACACTCTGAAGCAGCCAGTGACAAGTTATGCGACGGGGTGGCAATTTCTCACACACGAGCATTTTTAGGGGGGAATCTCTGAAAAACATAAACTACTTGATGAATTGTTGAACAGCTGAAAAAGTGAAAGGGGATGTGCTAACACACTGCTTTGATTATTTTCCCTAATGCTCTCTCTTTTGTCTGTCTGGCTGCAGCGGACTCTTCCTTGGGGAACGTTCTCCAGTCTGAGGCTGATGGATCCCACAGAGAGCGACGATGGTCCTATAATGTGGGTCAGACCAGGAGAACAGATGATACCTGTAGCTGATATACCAAAGTCCCCTTTCAAAAGGAAACGGTGAGTCAAACAGCACAGTACATAAATACACACTGGAATGACATCAGCCAATATTTTGGATCCTCTTTGAGCACTGCAATAAGACAGAGACAGAATTAGCAGGGATATTTGTCTCATGAATGTTGTTTGCACGGACTACAAGTCTCAGTACTGTGTGTCTATTTGTGTGTGAACCACATCGAGCCAGCTGTACAGCCCACGAGGGCCGATTATGGGGGAAGAACAGCATCAAAACACACTTCCATTTGAAGCAGCAGCCGTGGTAGCAGCAGGACGCTTTGTTGTAGCCGAGCGGTGCCGGATGAGGCAATTACACCCTCTCTGTTTGTCTCTGTCACAGTGTCATTGCTGCTTACACATAAGCTCTGTCTCACACTCACACACATGATATCAGTGAAGGGAGACTATGAGTGAGAACTGTGTTTGTGTGTGGTATGTGGCTCACCACTCAGATGAGATCATCGTTATGTTAATGGAGTCGACATCAGACGCTACTTCACATGGCAGCCGGCCAAACACACACACACCGCACACATTCCGCCCCTGCATCAGTTGGTTCTTTCGCCTTGTTAATTTTTATTTTTAAAATCTATTGTCTGATTTTGGAGCTGAAGCTATTATTAGACGAAAGACAAATATCCTGCAACTATTTTGTTAAATTAAGTAATTTTTCAAGCAAAAATACTAAAGAATTGTCCTCAGTTTTGCTGATTTTCTCTGTTATATACCAATATAACCTGAGTATCTTCAGGGGGTTGGACTGTTGATTGGGAAAAGAGGTGTTTTGAAATGACAAGTTCAGGTTACTTTATCTGTACGTACTGTACCCATAGCTAGATTGGGTTTGCAGTAGAAGAAGACAAGGGCATCCGCCTTGACACACATTTTACAACAACCCTAACAATAGTCAAACATAATAAAACATGATCATGAGTTAATTCTGACTTTGTCATTGGTGTCTACGCCAGACTTCGGTCTGTAAATACGCATGTTTTGTTGTATATACATGTAACGCATCAGCTGGTGCAGGTGGTCTTTGAAGGCGATGGTGTGTGTGTGTGTGTGTGTGTGTGTGTGTGTGTGTGTGTGTGTGTGTGTGTGTGTGTGTGTGTGTGTGTGTGTGTGTGTGTGTGTGTGTGTGTGTGTGTGTGTGTGTGTGTGTGTGTGTGCGCGCTGTCACAAACACTCGTGTAACAGCTGGGGCTGAGAGGATCTGTTTTATAGAGACACAGATGGATGGATAGATGGAGGATAGAGGGTGGTTAAACTGTTCCCTTCTCCTCTTTCGTTCGTGTCCTGTCTCATCCCATCACTTGATCCTAACAAATGAAGAGTGACATCTACTTTTCTCATGCTTTCCCCCTTTTGGCTCCCACATCTCGCCTCAATCTCTCACTCCTCTCCTCCCCCAAACTCTTCACCCCTTTTCCTCCCTCCACTCTCCCCACTTCTGCCTCAGTTCTCTGTCCTTGTTCTCCTGCCACCTCGTTATATCCGCCCTGTCTTTCCTCCTACATTTCTCTTCCTCTGTTTCCTCCCCCTGACCTCTCTTTCCTGCTTTAAATTGATTTATTGTGGAGTTTCTGTGCTGTTATTTCAGGAACTGTAAGAAAGCACATATATTAAATGTGCCACAGCAGTGTGAATGTTTTTGTTTATGTCTGTGTGTATAAAGAAACAGACACAAAAACAGTGAGAGAGAAGAGAGACAGATGTGATCTTATTTGCAGCGAGACCTAGTCTGCAGTTTAGGGGAGGAAGTGTGCTTGTACACAGAACATCTCTTTGCTGAGTCCAGCTTCTCGTTCTTGGTGGTTTCAGTGAAAAGGTCAAGCTGTAACACATTTCTGACAGCAATGAGACTGTCTGTCTGAGAATTCAGCCTGATTATAGTGGTGAAAATAAACCAAAATATTTCAGCTTTTGGTCAAAGAGCACCATGCTTGCAGAGATTTACAATAATTGCATAGTAACAGCAGCAACATCAGCCTGCAGCAGTCGCCAACAGGACAGTGGTCCGATGCAGAACATGCTGTTCCTGTTTAGATACAAATTGCATGACGGATGACAGCCGAGTGTGTCTGCTCAGTCTCAAGTACAGTGGAAAGCATTAAGCTACACAAGTTGATAATTTATTTTGTTAGGCATTTAATCATTTGTGTTGCTTTTTGAACAAACACTCCACAGGCATGTTTTGGTTCCAGCAAAGGCTGCAACTAAGGATTATTTTTATTTATTATTTATCGATAAATCTGCCAGATATTTTCTAGATGAATTGATTTATTATTTGGTCCATAGAATGTCAGTAAATTGTAAAAAATGGTGTTTGGTCAGTCCAAAAGATTGGAAAGACAGGGATGGGCACAATTATGGCAGTTTATGTGGTTAGATGTATGTACAGCCAACAGCTTCTTGCGTAAAGACTCTTACTTTGTTTCTTTCAGTGGCCTTCTTTCTGTGGGTTTTGTCTGCTGAATGTTGTTGCTGTGGAGAGCGATATTTCACTCACCTGTCCGCCAAGTGTGTCATATAAGAGTAACAACTGACGAGAGCTTGAACTTTGTATTCAGTTTAATATGATGTGAAAAAATAGAGAGAAAGTAGAAATTCTCCATATTTAGGAGGATGAAAAATGCATTTTCTGCCATTACGAATGAAAAATTACTTCAACAGCTTTGACTAGTTGTTGCAGCTTTGGCTGCAGCTTCTCTAATGGGAGGGTCTTCAGCTTTACTATATATTAAATAATTGCAATTAAATATATTGGGGGTTTGGATTGTTGGTGGGACAGAATAAGATATTTGAATCCCCGTTCAGTCTAAAATGGGTTTTGATTAACATTCATCCACTGACGAGGGAACATTGTGTTCACTGAGGAACATTACAGACGTGAGTTTGTTATTGCACAAATGCCGGTCGTGTTGATGTGTAAACTTGAACCTACTCCAGTGAGCTTTAAATAAGATAGTCCAACCTTAGTTTGAAAAACCTATGACAAATGGAAATTATTATTTAAAGCAGAGTATATGTCCGGAGGGGGATGTTTTAAATGCAGAGAATGTGAAGTCTGCTACTAGGCGTCTTGCAATCAAAACAACTGCCCTCGTCACAAATGCATTATCTTAACGTGTGAAAGGTAAACGCGATGTACCACCTGCAGCTTAAATATTATCAGTGTTTGTCGTCAGAGACCGTCTCTCTCTCTCTCTCTCTCTCTCTCTCTCTCTCTCTCCTCTTAACTCTCCTTTTTGTTACCACCTCACCCCTCTCCTCCTGTGCCCTTCCTTTATCTCCTCTCTTCTTCTCCCTCCCTCTTTATTTGCCCATAAATGCACAGGAATCTGCCCTGGTGTCTTGGTGCACACACTCACACACTGCATACTGGCATACATGGGAGTCACATATGGAGGGTAGTTGAAGATGGTCGACTTCAAACATCACAGATGTGCACGTTCAGCACTCTTCCCTCTACACTCTCTTCTTTTCAGTGTTTCACTTACCAGCTTTCCTGGTTTTACATTCATTACTGTCAGCCTGCAGTCAGCTCAGACACGCTGAGCTGTGTGTGTGTCTGTGTCTGTGTGTCTGTGTCTGTGTGTCTGTGTGTGTGTGTGGGTGTGTGTGTGTGTTTTTTCAATTCCCCCTTTACTATTTTCCTCTGCTACTTTCTTCCTCTTCCACCAGCTCCTGCCTCTCTCCTCTTATCTCCAAATGAATGAATGCACAATTAAGTGTTGAGCACGGGTAGTCTCGCTGTTGTGCTGCCAGTGTGTGTGTGTCTGTGTGGGTGGGTGTGTGGGTGTGTGTGTGTGTGACACTCTCAAAGGAATCTCTCGCAGACTCTGTATCTGTGTGTTTATACTCTTTTTTTGAATCCGACTGCAGCTCCAGTGTGAGTCACTGATCCAGTAGTGAGCTGACTGCAGTACTTCTATTGTTTGGCAACACGGCTTCATGCACACAGACTGAGAAGCTGACGAATAAAAAAACATAGAAATAAGCCACTTGTGTACTTGTGCATATCTGTTTACTCCATTTTTACATTTCATTATTTAAAATGCAATTTAGTTTCTTTTACACAAAGCAGGGAAATGTATAAAACAGGATATTACTGATTTTATATTTTTAATTCTTATTTTCCTGCCGTCAGTATTTTGTGTTTTGAATTTAGATAGAGGCCGTATTCATCATGTAGGAAAGTCATTTTTGCCACCAGCAAACATGGAAACCCGAAATAATTTGCAGCGGATTGGAATAAAAAGGTCTGAAGTAGGGCTGAACGACTAGTGATTTTTCTGTTTCCTGATTTTCATAGTTTAAAAAATTTAGTTTAAGTGTATGTCTTTTGGTTTTGGGATGCAAATCAGACAGAAACAGTTATTTGATATGTCAACTTGGGCCAAAACCATCAATACCAGACCATTGATAATCATAATTATAGTCAGTAGTTGCAGCCAGGGGTCAAAATTAGCCCCAGCTACAAGCTAAATATTTGTAAAATATGCATGTGGCAGGTAGATTTTCTTCACTCACCTGCCACAAAACAAAAACAATAGCAGTCTGAGTGGCTGGTGAAATTTGAACATTCACTTTCCATTTGTCTGGCAGAAAAAAAGTAAATTTTGCTCCCTAGTTGCAGCCCAACTGAAACCACTACCTGAATACACAAGAAGAATGTGTTATTATCTCCACTGTAATGCAGGGTTTCATCCTCTCTAGCATCCTCTCTGCTCCTCATGTAGCGCTTGGGTGTCTGGATCCCGTCAATGTTAGCCAAGATGACAACAATACCAACAGATAAAGCCTGTGTGGTGCTTTTATTTTGTCACATTTTGACAGGGAACGAAGCAACAAACAAAGCTGAGAAGTGAGCTGCCCGCTCACCTTTTGTTATTTCTTCTTCATTTAGACGCCAGGCAAGCAGAGACAGATCACAAGTCTTTAAATGGACACATTTTGTATGTCTCCTCTTTCACTATATTCTTTTTCTGAAGTCTAATCATTCATATCTGTCCTGTCGTAGCTCCACCAACGAGGTTAAGAACCTACTGCAGTCGCTGCCCAGGACCAGCGAGCCCAGAGAGATGCTGTTTGAGGATCGGACACGGGCCCACGCCGATCACATCGGTCAGGGCTTTGAACGTCAGACCACAGCGGCAGTAGGGGTGCTGAAAGCTGTACGGGCTGGAGAAAGGTGGGCGGTGAAGCAACATGTGATATTCAGTGTTTAGACACACACTCGCCATCAGATAACATGTAATCCTTCTTACTCTGTCCGTCCTCCCTCTCTTTCAGCTCGGATCCTCCTCGTGTAACCAAAGATGTCGTGTGTTTCCATGCTGGTGATTTCCCTCATGTAGTTCAGAGGCTGCAGTTGGACCTTCACGAACCTCCTCTGTCTCAGGTTTTATATTACTCACATGCACATGCACACCTCAGTAAAGTTGTCCTTATTATGTCCCAAATTAGAGTTATTCCTAATTTAACACTTGTACAGAGTTTGTAGAGTTAATGAGATCTAGTGTTGGATGCTGCCACCTGGTGGAGAATTGCAGCACGTTGCAGAATTTGTCTGGAGCACAGACCGACGCTGCATCCACTGCAACTGGGAAGTCGATAGTTCAGAATTGCCATTCCTGACTTTCAATCTAAATCCCAGTGCATTTGCTCAGACAAACAACCTGCCCAGACAAAATGATGTGTGAATGGCAAGTGTCTGAACTACTGACGACCTTGAGTAGCATACTTTAAAGAGACAGGCGGAGCAGGCATTCCCTTAGACATTAGTCAGCAGCAAATCTGTGTAACGTCTTATCTTTATTAGCAGTTTAATAGTCAGTGTTTTATTGTAAACCTACAGTTAAATTTCTTATGTAGCAGGGGTTACAAAAAGAAGTATTTCATTCACTGTGTGGCAGCCATATTGCTGTGATGTCACGTGTGTTTATGTGGGTGAAGTTAGGCTTTTTGGCTCTTGCCAAATCTCTTACAACTCGAATCGCTGTTCCATTGCATGTTTCCACATTGGAGGTCAGTTCCAAGGACATTGTGGAATATTAGAATTAGACGTCAGAATATTTTACACATACAATACATGTTTCATAATTTACTTTATTTGACATTCATATTCTTTACTAACAGCTGTCACAAAGATAGCGTTAGCAACATGGCTACTGTCCAAACCAGTGAACAACCGTAAGAATCCCATTTTGACCTAGAAACCCCGATCTCAGTGCTATGAAAAGCCAGAGTAAAACACCCAGTTGTATGAATAAGTAGGCAGGTTTTCTTACTTACTGATCTTGCAGAAAGAATGCCAGTTTTGAAACACCTGAAGTCCTGCTGGTAAGGGAAAACACAAATCAACGGGGGAACAGATTTTGACCCCCGGTGCACAACTGACACTGGCACTTAATCGAGTGAATGCTTTTGTCGTACCTCGGTTTCTATTACTCTCCCTCTTTGCCTTCTTTGCCTCCTTCATCAGCGGGATCCTTTTTCTTTAGAGTCTCCGCAGTTATTCCAGTTGTTCCACTGTTACCTGTGGGTAGCAACCAGGGAAAACAACTTCCTTACAACAAACAGATCAGTTCATGAAACACTTGATTAACTTGGTTGATCGAGTGCACTGCTGATCCCAGCAGTCATTATAATACTGCATACTGCTTTTGAACACAGCAAGACGTCCAGTGGATGTGGGTTCAACCTCTTCAAAGTAAAATACGACATGGATCAAAATGTTGTCAATTATTTAGTATGCACTCTCCTCTAAATTAATGCTTAAGGCATTCAGCCCAGTTAATCACCGGTAATAAAGACAAATGTAGAAATGAAGTGACACAAATCCAGACGGTTCACTGTTCACTATTTTTATCATCTTGATGTGATTTGTGTAAGCTGTGAAGCTCTTCTCTGTTCAGTTTAAAGAGACTGTTAGTGAACAGAAATAGCCACAGAGCAGCTCCGCCTGCCCAGGAACAGATCAAAAGGAATTTCCTTCATATTCCAAACATTACCTTTTACAAAAAATGTTCTCAGTAATAAATAGATCAATGGAAAGTAAGTGATACTACAAAGTGTTTGTTTGGCAAAATTATGATTTTTTGCATTTTACATTAAGCCAAAAGTTTAAACAAGTTAAGATTAATTGCATGTTACAATATGTTTTTCTTCTAGTTTTCAAAATATATTTCAAAAGGTGGAGGTTTGATTTTAGAGTGCACCTCCTCATTTCCACCCCTCCTCTGTCTTCACAGTGTGTGCAGTGGGTGGATGATGCCAAACTAAACCAGCTGCGTCGGGAGGGCATCCGCTACGCTCGCATACGCCTCTGCCACGACGACATCTACTTCATCCCCCGCAACGTGGTCCATCAGTTCAAGACTGTGTCGTCCGTCTGCAGCCTGGCCTGGCATGTCCGCTTAAAACAGTACCATCAAGGAGAGGAAGAAGAGGAGGAGGAAGAAGAGGAGGAGGAGGTGAAGGAAGAAGAAGAGGAGGAGGTTGAGTTGAAGGAGATGGAAGAAGAGGAGGAAAAAGGGGAGGAGAGGAGAGAAAAGAAGGGTGAGAAAGAAGTGAAGGAGAGGATAAAGGAGGAGGAGGAGGAGGCAGGAAACAGGACGTTGTCAGTTGTTAAAAAGGAGGAGCAGCAGCATCCACCTCTCTCCTCTCAGCCTGTGCACTCAGCAGACTTGAACGTGAGCAGCGCTGGAGACAAAGAGGAAGAGGTGGAGAGGGTTAAAGGCGGAGAGAAACCTAAACAGCAGGTTTCACCTCCTGCAAAGGTGAAAACAGAACTTCCTGCTCCTCCTCCCTGTAGGAATAAATCCTCTTCACCTCGCCCTCCTCATCAGAACACAAAACCCAAATCATCAAAGCACCATCATCACCACCACTACCACCATCACTCGGACAGCAGGATGACGTCTTCCAGTACAACTTCCTCCTCCTCCTCTTCAACTCCTAAGTCTTCCTCTTCTTTATCGCCTTCTCGACGCTCCTCTCTAGCTGCCTCCACTCCATCCTCTACCTCTACCCCAACCTCCACTGTATATTCCCTGATGAGTCCCAAGCCTGCAGTGGAGTCTTCCTCCACAATCCCTCCTCCAGCCGTGTCTTCGACATCTCAGCTGCCTTCCTCCTCTAAGTCAGACGAACAGAAGGACAAAGACTTTATTCGCGTCCCTTCAGCGCAGACGGAGATTCGGGCGCCACACGGGTCATCTTCAGTTGACATACAAGCCGACACGCGGACACACACGGTGGCTCGAACACCGCCAGACTCGTGGACGCTCCGAGAGAAATGGACTCGCGGCGCAGACTCCAGAACAGCCGCGAATCAGATACATCCGCTACCTGACTCCGGGAGACAAGGAATTTACATGCAGCAATACACCCCCCAGCATCTCCCCCCTCCCCACCACCCCCACATGCTTCCCCCCTCTTTCCCCCCTCTCCTGCCACACTCTCATCTCCCTCACCGGCCTCCGCTTCTCCCCCCGACTACCTCTCTCCCTTCCCAAACTATGAACTCTTTCCTCAGTCAGAAACCGCCCCCCCATTCGCTTCACCTGCACCAACCGAGCATCACCACACAGTCTCAGTCGTACTACCAGCCTCCCCCCAGCACCTCCCAGTCTCTCCCTTCTCACCTGTCCCACCATCACCCCTACATGTTCCCCCCTCAGCATCCCCACTTCCCCTCTCACCACCCCTTCCTCCCTCCTCAGTCTTTCCTCTCACAGCCGCCACCCAGCTCGTACCCGATGCCATACCAAACGTCAGCGCCGCCTTTCCCTCATCCACCGCCTCCCCCTTCCTCCTCGCCGCCTCCCCCTCCTCCTTCTCTACCACCGCCTCCTCCCCCTCAGCCTTCCCCTTCTGTCCTCTCGCCTCCCCTGAAGCATGAAGAGGAGCAGATTTTATAGTAGTTTTTGTACATAAGGATGCTGTTTTTAAACGACTGTACATGTACAAGGTTTTACTTTGGTTGTGTTGTTGTGAAATAAGGAGGACGGCGGGGGAGTGTTTGAAGACAGTAGTTTATAAAGCAGAGTTTATTTACTCCAGACCTCTTGACCGGACTGGTTTAGATTGTACTGGTTGTGCTTGGGTTCAAAAATATTGAGAACTAATTGCATTTATTGGTAGTTTGAGGAAAACTGCTGGCTGGTTCTGTTGTTTGAAGTGAGCATAACCCTCAAATATATCTGTGAGCCGTCACAGTTAAGAAGGAAAAAAACGGTTTCTTCAGACTTTGTGTCACGTATTTATATAAAAAAAGGTCTTGATGACGACCTTTTTGTGAAACTTGCAGCTAATGCTTCCATTTTTGTGGCTTTTTTCTAGCGTATTCTTTGTGCCCAAGACTGTTTCTGAAATAATGATGGGTCAAATTCAGATTTTACACAGTACACTGATGTATTGACGTGATGTCGCTACATTTCCTCCGCTATATTGTATCGATACATTTTTATCAATACAATATATCGCAGTACCTTTCCCTTACATTGTATTTTGAGCAATAATGCTCTGCAATAATCTGCTGAGTTTAAATATAATTGTTTTCCCCCATTATTAATATGGCGACGAGAAGTATCAGTATTGTTACTCTGATTTCAAAGCTTTTAAAAAGCAGCTAATGTCTGATTAATTCACTGAGAAGTGCTCAAATGTAATTAACAAGTCACTTTTCTAACGAGTTCCAGTGTTATGTTGTCCAAGAAGAATATTAGTGCCACTAAACAAAAGGAAATCTCCATGTCAATTATAAATCAGTATGATAAGCTACACTATAACGTAAAATTAAAGAGAGTCACAATTTAAAGCAATAGTTTGACATTTTGGGAAAAGCGGTTTATTTGCAGTCTGCCCTAGAGGTAGACGTGAAGATTGATGTCACATATATCTCTGTACAGTAAATGTAAAGCTCCAGCTAGCAGCTGCTTAGCTTAGCTTAGCATAAAAACTGGCAACACTGATGTCACTGTAATCTCACAAAACAAATGTTTGACAATAACTCAGTAATTCCTTTGACTACAGTGTGATAACACTTCAGATAGGATAGGATAAACCTATGAAGTGATCCAAAAGCGCAAAACTCAACTTTACTGTGACATCATACAAAATGCCTTTCCGGCCATTATTTAATGCCAGACTGTGACAATATATCCTGAATCATTGACTTTAATCTCGTCTTGAAACTATGGAGACTGTACAGACTGTCCCTCGATGAGGATATTTGTAAAGCATCTACTATTCACAATTTGCAGCTTTTTCACATTCTATTGGACTCAGCTTTATTGGCCAAGCATGTGAACACATACAGTGAATTTGACATTAATAGACATACAGCAGTAGTCCAACACAAGCTCATTGGTTTGGCTGACGTATATTACATGACTCTGGACAGACACGGATGTAAACTGCAACTTCCTTGTGTGTGGTGGCATACAAACATGAGCCGTAATTCTTGTTTTTGCTAAGCTAGGCTAGCCTGAAAGGTAACAATATTTTCCCAAAGTGTCAAACTACTCCTTTAAAGCTTTGCGAATATCTTGCACCCGAAGCCCTCAACCCCTGTGGCAGAGCTCTTATTGTAATTTAGCAGTGATTTTTCAGTGTCTGGTTGATGTGCACCGGGGGTCTCCTAATGTTGGAAACCGAGCACTTGCTGGTCAGCCAAGGAAGAACTTGACCCAGCCAAGGCTGCTTCACATGCAGGCCGTCAGAGTCTCAGGAAAAAAACGCATTCAGGACACATCCACAAAAATATTGGTCTCATTAAAAGAAGAAAATCCTAAATCTTAGTTACCTCATCGACTTTTAGGTAATGGTTCACTGAAATATTCTTCATCCAGTAGCTTTGCAGCTACACTAAGAGCTTGCCACGAGTTAGGTCTCACAGCGTCTGGGTAATAATGACAGAGCAATATCAGACAGATGCAGGTGCACAGACTTCCCAAATGTGACTCATTATAGCACTTTGTGACATGGATACAGTCAATACTGTTGAAGATACTTAATGAATCCCAGATTATGTTATTTTGTTAACAATTTCAGGTTCTTCCAGTTCTATTCCATTCATCATTCAGGCCTCAGCACTTCAATGATACACTTTTTTGTTTTCCTTCTTTGTGCTTCGAGACAAACAGAAGGTACACTGTTGAGAGTTCATTCCCAAAGCACTATTTATCTATTTACCTGAAGTCCAGTTTCTCTACAGTGTGGAGCATCATGTTTTATTAAATGTTTTATTTATCGACCAGGGACTGGAGTGAGCTCTTGTGTTTTAAAAGTACAATAAATTATTAACTATGAAGAGTATATGTTTCTCTAAAACAGTGAATATCTGATTTTAGAGTCGTCCCACTGTTGTGGGGCTTTGATGTTGACAAAAATTTGATGTCTTTGGTTTTAATATCAATATTGGAGTACAAGCCCACTTGCTAATGTAGCCCACAACGTTTCCCCAGTGCCTGTCTTTAACTGTGAACTACTAAATGGTCCCGAGCCATGTAGATGAAGAGTTCTGTCCTTATTTATGGGCGCTTTTTAGAAGTCCCATTTTTAAATTTTTACTGGAAAATGAGAGCAAATATCTGTGGTGAGATTTAGGATTCCAGTCCAGCCTGGAATATCTTTGAAAAAATGAAACGTGAAAAGCCTTCAGCTCTCTTCAGGACATTTCAGGGACGGAACTCTTCACTTCATGGCTTTGGGGAGAGCGATGTGATAATGAAGCACTTGATGCCGGTTGCAAGGCGCTCTGCAGCTCTTTTTATGCTTTTGGGTTTCAGATGTTACAAAAAGAAAACTGACAGGAACTTATATATTTTTTGTACAAATGTGACAGAATTATGGTCGAAAACAAAGCGAGTCTTCAGGGGCTGCCGTTGTTTTCAAAGAGTTTATTTATCTCAAGGTTTTTGGTTTGTTTTGTTTGTTTGGTTTTTTTTCTATTTTGTTTCTGTTTTTAACTGTCAGCACTGTAGTGTACATAAGAAGTTTTGTAAAGAGGAAAAAAAACTTGTAGTGTGGTTTCTACTTTAAATATGAGCCTAGCTAATAAAAGGTTCAATGTATGAAAAGTATTGAATCAAAAGTTGTTGGTTTTTTTCCTGGTCAGGTGGCAAAAAACAAGGAAAAAAAGAAAATGTAAATACTCGCAATCCCGTGGTCACCAAGCTCCCAGTCCGAACTGCTAGCTCCACGGCTAACTGAGCTAACTAGCTACAGTAGCTACAGCGGTTACTCCCGTGCTTTGCCGCCCACCTGTTTGTTTGGAGTATGAATTTGACAGGTGTACCTTCATACTTCATACACTTTTAACAGACAAGTTTAGCCAGCTGGGGTCGACTCCACTGGTTTCAAAAAGTAGTCTCATTGTGTGTAAGCTTATGAGAAAATGATGCTACTTCTCACTTAATTTATTACCTCTGGAAACAGTTTACTAATGAGTTTATGGTATCAAACTGCAGTTTAGTTAATTCCGTAAATGATGGCGCCAAACTCGAGGCCTCCGAACGGTAGTCCACAAATCAGTGGGTGACTTCACGGTGGGTTTACACGTGATGTAAACGTCCGTTTTGTTTGTTAGAGGAAAACTCTACAGGGCAAACAGATGTGGGCCATTTGTGGGCAGCTGAAACAAACTGTGAACACAACACTTGACATATTTATACATACATAGAGACTGTGGACTGAAAACAGCAGCCTGGTGCGGCTGAAAAAAACTACCCATCATTCACAAACTTCCTACCACCCTCACGAGGACCTCAGAACTTTGAAAAATGTCCCTCTGTGTTTGGAAACTACACATCTACCTTCATCTAACGCATACCTCTGCGTTCTCTCTGTGTATTGCCTTTATGCAAGCCACCCACTCACTGCAGTCTGCAGCAGTGAGCGTGGCAGAGTTACCAGGCCGGATTGGAGCAGACAGCTCATACACACCACAGTGCAGTAGCCCCATAATTCAGGCCTGGTGTTTGTCAGGTCAAACGCTCTGTTTTCATCCATTTGTGCACTCACTCACACACACACAGAGCAGGAATGCCAAAGGAGCTCAGCTGACCTTTTACAGTGAGTGGGTGTGAGGCAGGAAGTTGGAGCCGAGACAGAGAAAGGGTTTTTGGAGGGAATACTCTGAAAAACCTCATTGAGGGCGCGTGAGTGCGTTCCCACAGACTGCACTGTCTTTCAGTCAAAGGTCGAAGAGCCGTCAAACTAAATAACAGCACTCGTGATTTGGTAACTTGTTAATTTAATATGAGCTGCTACTTGACTAAAGTGTAATACTTTTTGCGCTTCATAAACAGATGTTTTATGTCATATTACCAGAGGGGGGAGAAGTATTTAGATCCTTCACTGTAGTAAAAAAAAATACCTTTACAATAATGTCAAAACACCCCAAGAAAGGTAAAAGTCCTGCATTATAAAACCTGTATATATTAGACTGTTAATACAGGTGCTTCACTCGGTATTTTTTAGGTGGCAATTTACTAGTTTTACTACTTTGTACAGTTAGGTAATATAGTTAAATGGTTCTCGACATGTGATGTTGGGCCCACTTCGAAGGGGTGACGAGATACATTTGAGCAGTCCGATAGTTCAGGTAAAACATGATTGGATTAAAGGGGCCCTGTGTAGTTTTGGAGAAGAAATTCAAACTCAGAATCTAAATATTTACAATATTAATGTGGTAGTAATGCAAACTTTTGTTTGTAGCTAGAAAGGTGGCAGGGTCCCCCAATGGTTCGCTTAAAGGTTTTTTATCTGCAAAGTGGCCATTGAACTGCCAAAGTCCAAGTATAAATCTACTCAAATCAAGTAAAGTAAACCACAAATACCAGATAAAGGATGAGTTCATCCAAAAATGAAGATTCAATTATGATACACTCACGGTCAGAAGTTTCCTAGTCCACAGAACGTTTGTAGAGCTTCACATCAAAACAGTGTTCACATAAACAACTAAATCATTTGGTACAGACTTTCCATCAGTGTGAGGCTCAGTATGACTGATATTTCATTTTTGGGTGAACATCTCCTTTGAGATGAGTACTGCCTAACCTAATTTTACAATAGCACGCAGCACGCTGGCATGTTAAGGAATAATGGCTCTCCCGCTCCTCCCATCCTCCGTCGGTCTCTCCTCTTCCTGCACATCCATGTAAGCTTACCCACCTCCATCTCTGATGATGGCCAGTGTTAAAGGTGTGGTGTCTGACGCCAGTGTTTCCACTGTGGAAACTGGCTTCAGGCTACATTAACCTTCTGGAAGAGTGTCCACTGCTGCACTTTTGTAAATCATTTCTGTCCATACTTTCAGTTCCTCTTGGTGCGGATGCTGTCGGGACAACTGGAGCTCTGTTGATACGAAGGTTGCACGCTGGAAACGTTGATCTCACTCGGTTATATGTCTGAACATTTAGAATTAGTCATACAAAAACACCACAATATTTTAAGACAAATGAGAGAGACAGACAAAGACTTCAGTGTCTGAGAGGGCACACACACACATGCACACACACACACACAGTGCTGCTGGCTCTGATGTTGCTTCACAGTTCATTCCAGGTCATGTCCCCGCAGGATTTTCCCCCCTGACCGCAGTACTTTGTTTTGCAGAGTCTGTAACTAAAGCACTCGAGCTTGATTTTGCTTTATGGTGGCCATTTGAGACAAAGACTCAACGTTCAATGTACAGCGGACATTTTATTTTTTAACAAGACATGCATCAATTATCAAATACTTTTCCATCTCAAAACACTCGTACCGTCTCATTTCTACATGGTGCAAAATAACGCAAAGAATGTCTTTCATAATACTTATAAACAATCACATGGCACAGAACATGCACAGTGTCAGCCGTACCGTAGAGTTGGAATATTAAGATTTAGTTTTCACATATTCATATGACTGTTAATCATTTTGGTCATGCCGAGTTCTTTCTCTTGCTGGACTTTGTACCTATTAACAGCGCACTGATTTTCATGGGCCACATGATGACAAAAGAGACCTTGTACAAAGCAGAGGAGGTACCCCGGGGTGGGGGGGGGAACACGAGTTCTCCAAAGATGTTTTTATGTCCCAAACAATTTCTGTTATTATCGCCTCCCTATGTGCTTGCTGCCAAAACAAAGCTGTTTGTCGTGAACACCTCTGAAGTTAATGTATAACTTGTGAAATAATACTTGGCCGCCTCCTCGCCGCAGCTCAGGAATGAGAAGAAAAAGTGTCGCACAACATCTAAAATACATGTAAGAAAATGTACACTTAGACTCATTATTCTGGTACCAGGTGTATGGAAGCCCACTTCTGCCAGTTAAATACACAAAAAAGGGCAAACTTAAATTAATGAAACTATATGCCTATTGTAAATCAGAACTATGATAAAAAAAAGTCTAGATCATAATTTTGAATTTTGTATCTTTGTAACCCTTACATCTTAACATGGGAAGATATATATAATTGTTAATCAAGGCTAAGTTTTCATCATTTTCTTTCTTAAACAGGCAAAAAATTGGCTTCCATACAAAGTCAAAATTCACCAAATATCATTCGGATCATCCAGTTTGTTTTTGTTTTTTTTGTTTTTTTTTAGAAAAGCAGCTTTGCTATCTTATATACACTAGAAAACAATCCTCAACATCTTGAGTTCAAAACAAAAGCAAACATTAAAGGACGTTAATGTTTCCAGTGTCAGCTTCACAGTAGTCTTATACATGTATAGTTGTTCCCCTCATGGCGTTTTCTGTCTTTATAAAGAAAATGGAGCCGCTTCCCAGCTAAATTGATTACGTAAATGAATGGATTGTGATGGATTTAATAGCAGCTGCCCTGTTGAAGCCCTTACAGCAGACTCCACTGAGGTCTGACTACACAATGATTAAATTCTATGTCTGAGATTTGATTCAATCTGGAGCCTCCGTCAGACCAAAACAAAAGCTCCAGTTTCACAAAGTCATGGTCGTAAAAGCACAAATCTTTCCTCAACAGTTAAAGTGTAATGATTCATGTTGAGGTCAAAAAACCAAGCGTTCAGGCCTCTCTCCTCTCAGGGAAGATATTCAGCCCCAGCTCCACCAGCGCCCCCAGTAACATTGTCCACAGCGGTATGCACACAAATGTCAGCTTTACATCCGCCAGCTTCTCCAGCTTGGCGCACAGCGTCAGGCAGAAGCCCAGCTTCAGCAGCATGGCCGTCAGGTACCAGGCACGCAGACGCAGGTCCGGGGAGCCGTTGCGTGGGTCATAACCAGGCTTGCAGCGACCTGCCATCTTGATGGCTAGCATGAGGATGAGGATGCCGTCAAAGACCCAGACCGGGAGGAAGATGAGGAACCAGTTCCACTGCACCTGGAGGAAGAAGATCATAGTTACATGATGAAGACTTTATCCATGGTTTCTGTCATCTTTCAGGGTGATGGGTCATTTTTCTAGCTAGGGTGAGAAGATGATGAGCTTTATGAATCCTGAGAGTTTAAATCGAATTAATCACACACTTTTGCTTTGCAGTAAATTGACCACTAGGCTGTCTTGGTTGACCTGGATTAACCAAAGTTAAGGGTGAACAATTCTTCTGACTGACAGTGTAGCTAATCATATTTTCAGGATGCTGGAGCCATGAGAAAGGGGTGACTCAAAAGATGAGATTGACAAGTATTAAGAGGAAAAAAACCTCTACCTTCCCATCCAGTTTGAGTACTAGCATGATGAGGAAGACCAGGGTGAAGACCCAGGTCAACAAAACCCTCTGAGCCAGAGACATCTCACTGACTGGAGACAGACCAGAGGAGGAAACAGACGCTGGACAGAAGAGAGAGGAGAGGTCAGAAACAATCAGACTCTCATGTTTACGTTTAGTTAGCTATAGAGTAACGCTACACTGACAAGAAACCCGACATGTAATACTAGACAGCAACGTTAAAATAGCTGCAAATGACTATTAAACATGCGTTATTATGAACCACATCGAACAACATGTCACTTGGCTGGAGTCATTCGCTCCTATTACAATGACAGCTAGCTAGCTATCTTTTACAGACCAATAGCATTAAAGCTAGCTAACGCTAACAGGTTTTTATTGAAGGCAAAGTCCGACTTACCGACTCTCACTGTATTTCTAGACCGGCTGCCAGCAGCATGTTCTTCTCCCCTTATGGCTTACACCAAAACCTATAATATGTCTTATAATAAGTCACATTATTATCCACAGACGCGTCCGTTAATGATAACAGACGGAGGATTGTGGGTCCCGTTATCTCTGTCCCGACCCGCCCGTCTCGGAAGCTGATTGGCCCTGGTCCTGCTACGTCACGTTCGTTTAACGTCTATCATTCTGGTTCAACCGTAAAGCTTCGTAAAAAAGCGAACATTCGTTGTCAACGTTTCCTGTAGCAATTTTGAACGTCCACTAGAGGTAAGTAACGCTCTTTCTATTTGTATCTGTGCATGTGTTTGTATGCAATTCAACGTGCCACTGCATCATATAGCGATATTTTCTGTGTAGTTTGTTGCTTTTCGGTTAATTCGTTCGTTTGAGTGATTAGTGAGTACAGTCTCCTCTCCTTTCCTCTTCACTGGCCGTCAGCGACGTTTATTGGCTTAAAAAAAAAGGCACGGCGCGTTCATACGGCGCTTTACGGTAGAGGGCTGAAGTTGTATTTTCACGGTGAGAGACAGAAAGGAGAGAGCCACTGCTTCAAACAGCGCCGAGCAGACACTCAGCATCTCCTCCAGACAGGCGACGAGGTCGGCTGGCCCGGGACAGCGTAAAAAAAAAAAGAAAAAATCAC
>CAEMYA010000083.1:5213261-5238600 GCA_903131615.1 Diplodus sargus
CAACATTTTCTAAGACCGAACAGCTAGTTGACTGATCCAGAATATACATAATCAGCAGGTTAATTGATGATGGTGACTGTTGTATATCAGTTGCACAACAAGTACATCTCCTTAAGCTCTTCTTAGTAAGGTGGCTGTCTAGAAATTATTGAAAACATTGTGTGTCTGGAAGATGTCTTCCTCCAATCAAGTTGCGTGTCCTCCCTCAGACCTACATCTGGATCCAGTTGGCTTACTGCCGTGGCTAAACAATTTCCTGGGCGAAAGCCTGCGTCACCAATTAACCCGCGGGTTGATTATTTACTCGAGTATTCCCTGGATCTGTAAAATGTGAGAAACAAGTGTTAAATTCGGAATAGTCAAGTCTTTAAATTGGTTTCTATATGTAACTTTTCCCCAAAATCCAAAGTTGGAATCATAAAAGACCAAGAAATATAACCAATCAATTTAGAGGATGGGAGCTAAACTTGGCTCTCTTTCCAATTCATTTTCCTCACTTCTTCTGAAGTCGATTCTCTGCTCTTCACGCCATTAATCCCTCATTCTGTTCTTTTCTATTCTATAACCAGCGTTGTTTCTCTCTACCGATCTTGTGACCTCGGCATAGAAAGCTTGGCAGGCCGTCTGATTATCCAACACGGCTCGCTGTCCAGCCGGCCTTGTCTGTTCCAATGTCTGACTATAGCTGTCATCACTCACCCAGATTTTCCACTGCAATCAAAATGCATGACCCCTGCATTAACCTTCCCCACCACTGTGGCGGAGTCCGCCACAAATCCATAACACACAGCGAGGAGAGTCAAATAAACCTTTTAAGCTTCACATCTTCATACGTTTCTTCACGTCAACATTTAGTTTGTGCGTGAAATATGGATTCATTGTGAATCATGGCTGCGCAGGCTGAAGAAAACAGAACAGTCATACTATGTTTGAGCAATAAATCATGTTATAAAACAATGACACCAGCAGAAATGGCTCACTGCAGTATCGTGTACCGCTGCCAATGTGAGACATGAGTATGTTTGGACTGTAGCCAATAATTTACCATGTTTGTCTCACCTGCAATCAGTAAGCTATGCTGTCAGACATGTATAGCAGCATTATGTAAAGTGGGTTCTGTAATTTACTTTTCCAAAAATCTACTACTTAGATTTAGGACTTAGTCTTTTGATTATTTTCTCGACTTAAAGATCAGTTGTTTGGTAAATAAAATGTAAGAAAATGGTCAAACAGTGTTTCCTCAAATGTCTCGATCAGTCCACAATGGAAAGCTATTCAGTTTTCTGTCATATAGGGGTAAAGAAATAAAAGAAGTAAAATAGGTTGTGATTAATTGAGTAGTTAAAAAGTAATGGGTTGATCATTACAACTCTACTTAAAATATTACTGCTATATAACGATGAAGCAAACCTCTTCTGTGATTTAGGCTGTTTGCTCCTTGAATCCACTCAGAAACCACACACTAAAACCGATCTTTCCAATATACATTGTCAGGTAGAAGAAGCCTCTGGGTGCCCTTGAGCAAGGCACTTTAATGCAGTGCAGCAGCAAATGGCAGGAAGTGGTGGTTGTGAGAGCACCCAGCAAGAATTTGCAAACAAGTCTTGTTATTTGTTGACAGACGGGAGATGAGCGACGCAAATCACTGTTGCTGCGTCTTTTGTGTTGACAAGACTGGCATTATGTTACACCGCGGGACGCTCCGAGCTCACACCTGCACACACACACACACGCATTATGGACAGGACTACACAGTGTGCGTGTGTGTGCGGCACTTGGCATTCCAGACATTGATTGATTGGTTGTCAGTCAGGCTAGTAGTACTTGTCGGTCAAGGCGGTTGTGCAACAGTTCTGCAGTGTTCGTTTTTATTTGCATATACATTTTGCACAAAGTGAATTGTAATGGTCGACTGACTGCCTGATTGAGTGTGTCATTGTGTGTAATTGTAGCATCCACACACTCAGACTTCTGTCTATTGTCTGACCAGCATGCTGTTTTCTATTTTCTTTCTTCTATTTGTTCTCCCTCTCTCTTTCTCTCTGTCTGTCTCTGTGTCTGAGGAGCTCTCAGATGATGCTGTGTGCATTGTGCAGCTCGATTCTGCCTGCAGAGCTGGTTACATCATCAGCTGCAATGTAGTTACATCACACACACTAGACTGCCATATCATCTTATGTTGGAGCTGCAGAATGGCCTGTGGGTCTGTGACATATTTCATAGCATTGTAACTGTTGCAGTATCGAGCGCGGGCAGAAAGGTCACAGAGAAAGGTCAAGTAGCTTCGAGTGAAGTTGCTGATACAAGCTCGACTGCACTGCAGGTTGTGTTAATGATAATGTGGAGGGTGTTTTGTTAGGATGAGCCTTTGCTGATCAAGTTCTAAGTCTGTAAAACCAGTGGTAGAGGCAGGATGGAGAGGTTATAACAGGTGCACTTGACTCTGGAGCTGCACTTTTTGTTAAATGAAGAAATGCAACATTTTGACATGTCACCGTAGGGCCTTATTAGCAGTGTTTTAAACGGGACAAGACTGCATCATGTGTATCTATTAATAAAAGAATGGATCCATATTATCAGAGCGTATACTCATCTGCTGCACTTGTAAACTTTTCATTTCTCTTCATGGTGACTTCTCCAACTAGACAGGTAGTCTTGACCCTTTCTGAGGTTCTGTGAATCACAAACATAGTACTTATTGGTATTGTAGTCGGTCTCTGTTGCAATAGTTTTTATCAAAATCTTCCACAAACTCGCATCTGGGCCCGATTACTTTTGTGGTTTTGTCTTCCTTTAACTTAACCATGTCTTGGCATAAATCTTTGTCATACCAGACAGGACAGTTCACCCGAAAATGAAAAAAAAAAAACCCATGATTTTCCTCCTAGCTTTAGTTCTTCCATCTTCCACTTCTTCATCTATCCATCTAGTTTGTTTGGTGTAAGATGGTAAATTTTGGAAATATTACGACCGTATAGATTACTGCCTTCTCGTTAATATATTTGGGCACCACAAGCATAGTGTCATCTGGTTCAAAGTGCCATATCTACATTTCAGATAAATCATAGGCCACAGATCAGGTTCCAGTTCGGTTTCAGGAAGCTAAAATAATGGCAGAATCATCCTGCGACTGTGACTTTTTGAGTTTCAGGGTTACATGCATTTGTTGACCTGTCATGATGAGAAACATCATTCTGTAAGATAGTCATTGCTGACAAAGACATGTTGGGGATGATTATGATCATGAAAGAGGCAGATGATGATGATAGTACTGGTGGTGGTGGTGATGGTGGCTGGTCTCCTGACTTTGCACAAGAGCTACATTGTTAGAGGAAAGTTGCCTGTTGGGTTCCATTCCTTGCGGATGTTAGTCATTATTGTTTCTGAGAATTCATACTATGTCTAGAGGGGACCTGAGTGAGTGTGTGTTTGTGTGTGTGTTTGAAGCTCGGCAAGAGAGCTGCTTTTAAGCGTCTTTGTGCGGCCTCATCATGTGGACACGAGCCAAAGCACAAATCACACACTGCTCAGAATGCACACACACCCTGGAAACCCCACTTCAAATATGACATTAGATATAGTTATTAGAGTTGGTTTTGAGAGTCTGAGACACACACACACACACACACACACACACACACACACACACACACACACACACACACACACACACACACACACACACACACACTGCTTGTTGCTTTGAATCTCAAATGCGATCATCACAGGACACAGTCTTGACCTCTCGCTCTCTCTTTGTTTTCCAAATGTCCAGCTCCTGTCCCAATTTGGCTGTGAGGACGAAACACCAGTCAGCTACACGGCCTGACTAGAGGTGAGTCCAGACTGTGTGTGACTGTGTATGTGTGTGTGCTCATTATGTGTTTACTAGTTTGCAGCCCCCCCCAATTTCCCATAGTCTGTTTTTGTTTGAGCGCTGCATGCTCCAACAACCCCTGTTCTGTTGCTGTGAGGGTGTCAGCTGTCCACACACACACACACACACACACACACACACACACACACACACACACACACACACACACACACACACACACACACACACACACACACCAGTGAGCCTGCTCAGACAGCACATGTAGCTCATGAGTACTGTTCACTATGTCTGAAAGAGAAAGACAGATGGAAAAATAGGAGAATGTGAAGAAAAGGACATACTTCCTCTCTGAGGAGAGCATGCATGGCTTTTTTTAGCGTGTGTGTTCAATCAGCAGAAGCGTGTGTGTGTTTGTTCGACTCCGTTCTTTCAGTTCGTCAGTGGTTACTGGTTTCCTATCCAACAAATGCCTACACTGACGCAGAGGTTCTCCGTCTTCCTACTACATGTTACCACCAGTTTGTGCAGAGATATTATCGTATTTTCACACATTTGACAAAACCGCCTAATGTTAGACACACAAATATAACCGTTGTGTTAAATGCCTCTTAACTTTGGAAGAAGGTATATCTAATGGTCTCCCCGAAGAGAAAAGGCTGTGTTTGTTTTGAGATGTAGGTGACATTACAGACAAAGCTCATTTCAGGTTTTAATGATTTAAAAACCTGCTCTTTTTAGTCAAACGTCCATTTCTCATGAGCCTCTCTAAATGTATTATTATTCAACATCTGAGTTGTGTTTTAATAAGGGAAGTTTATGTTAAGACACATTCAGCACGATTTTAACCCTGAATTACTCACACCAGACTCATTTCAGAATCTGTGAGTCACAAGGCTTCGTTGTTATTTGATGTTTAGTTCTCGGGGAGCCGCAACAGCTGATTGTTCAGGCAAACAATCAGTGATCTGGCTTTGTATTTCTGGCATCTTGAACATTTTGGTCAGCTGTGTGGCCGTTTGAGGAGTTCCACAGTCTGATTTCCCTCATAACTGCTGTGAAAAGATTTGTTAGAAACTGCACTGAGTTTGTTTTAATTACATGGTAATGTTTTCACCTTGTGAGTCTTAAGGGTTGAAACCTAAACATGTTGATGGGCAGCGCTGCTGGTGCAATCCCATCACAACATGATCCCTAGTATTATTTTTGTAATGGTAGTAGTCTGAACTAAAAAAAAGTCCACTTCACTGCAGATCAGACACCATATTGTCAGAATCCTCCAGCCATCTGCAGCTCCAGATTTTTCATTTTCTTTCATTCACTGAAGAATTGGGCAAAATATTACTGCCTCTCTTTTTTCTTACCCTTGTAAAGGATGCTATATCTTGTTTGGATGAACTTTATTGGAATTGCCAATGGACAAACTCAACTGGGGTTCAATGTGTCTGTTTATGACTGGTCGGTTGATCCTTACAGTGTGATAAGTAGAGCTCTAACAACTAGGTCTATTAACAGATTAAAATGAAATTACAAATAATTTATACAAAATTATAGCCCCAGTGAGAAGAAAGTCTGCTCTTGTTAAACAAATGCTTTACTATTACAACTGTATTGTTGGTGTCTTACAAGTTCATGGGGGCTTGGCACTTGTATGTGCATGACAGAGTAAATAACTAATGAGCCAACGTGCGCGTGTGTATGTATAAAATAAAGCCCTGTATAGGTCAAGCGTAGTGTCGTTTGTTGTTACTTGAGAATGTCAGGGATTCACCCTACATGATGGAGCACATGATCCCCGTCTCCCCACCACCCCTCCGTGTCACACACTCACTCTGAGAATCCCCCTGACACCTTCGACCCTTCACCGTCAATTGGGCCTCGTCATATTTCCTGTGGGCATGCAAACACACACACACACACGTGCCCCCTCGGCCCAGCACAGAGATGTAATCTGCACCCATCATGAAATATAGAGCACCCAGAGAGAGGGGGAGCAGCTAGTGTTTCACATCACGAGTTAATGGACTCATGAAGGAGGTCTCCTCTTGTGCACAGAGAACCATTACACTCATAGAAAACCAGCAGTCCTAAAACAACTTTTTCCACTGTAATCTTCTCTACTCTGACATCTCTTCTACTCTCTTCAGTTCCTGTACTTCTCTGCAATTTGTCTTAAAACCTAAAAAAAAAAAAAAAACAGCTTTGCGGTCAACATACAGATCAGTGCAGAAGCAGTTTACAGCAGTGTTGCTTCATGCTCAGTATCCCTCTAAATTTGTCTGACCGCCTCTCTTCCACTTCTTCAGGCCATAATTAGCATCTTGGTTTTCAGATACAGTTGATGAAGTGAATTTGTGTATGAAGCCTTCTGTGAATGCCATACTCTGTTGGACAGTGTTGATTTTGACTGCAAATTTAGATTTGGTTGTAGTCATAGTCTTCTCACTAAAATGCCATTTAGTTTTAGCAACCTAATAGGCGTAATGCGTAATTTAACAAAATCTTAAGTCATATTTGATCAGCATTTTCCTTTTTTGACAGTTTAGTTTGTTTATCCAATCATGGCAAGCAAACATTGTTAATGTCGAACCAAAGGTCTAACTCTAGCAAACCTCCCTTCCTCCCACCACACAAAGGGATTATTGTGGTTGGATCTCTTCGCAACTTGTCTCACCCTAATATTTCTGTCTGGGTTTTAATCGCTGAAGAACTGTAAATAGATTTAATCATAGTTTACAAAGTAGTAATGGTGTCAAATATTCATCAGCAATTAGTTTGTTTTCGTAGAGTTGTGGCTTTTCCAGTATTGCTACAAGTTGACCGCCTGTGAACTGTGAGTGGAAGCTTTCAGCTGATCATAGCTTCCATATAGGACACAAATGAAGCCTGTCACATGAACCGTCCCACCGTCTTAAATTTAAAACCTAACGTGACTCATTTCAAAGTTTATCCAGCTTCTAAAACCTCTGATGCTGCTGCGGCGTGTACAGTTACACGTCACGAGGTTTAGGAAACATACACTGCACTGACTGACCTTAATGTTTGTCTCATGTGCTCCACTGAACTTGGACTACTTCTCTAGAAATGGTGTCACACTTTTAAGATATAATCCCCAATTCATACCAGCAACTGGTATGAATTGGGGAAGCAAAAATACAAAATATATTGATTGACATGCCATTAAGCCTCAAGAGGTTGTGAAAGTCGCTTGAGATCTGAAGCGTTCTGGTTTGATAGCTTTTCTGAAATCAAATCCAAATCTATCTAATCTTAACTTGCCCTCCCCTTGTGTATGATTTGGGTCAGATCTGCAGCTTTATCAATGTAGGCTTTGTCAGTGGAATTATTCGTTAGATTATCTTAGTGACTGTCTGAATATTTAGTAAATTGTGCTTTCCTACTAAAGAAGAGAAGAAATAAAACATTCAGCAAGAGAATCATTCGAGTCAGCGCTTCACAAATGAGGTACTTTTAACGACTTTGAACTGAGTGCAAAAGTTAGCCAGGTATTGGAAACCAACGCTAGTCATTTGCAATAATGTGATACATTAAGAATGGAAAGAGAAAGCGAGCGTGTGTGTGTGTGGTTCATTTCAGAGAGCAGACTGTAGCTATAAAGTGTCAGATTAAAAAGTCAGAGTGCTGGCAGGTTGCATAACCAATTCAATTAAATGTTATGAAAACCATCCATGAAGTAATCCTCATAACACACACGGCTTCCACATACCACACAGTTTCTATCAAACGTCACTCTCAACACTCCATTCAGCTGTCGTGATTTTGAGTGATTTCCTTACTAGACTGTTTGATAATCTGTGCTGCTGTTGTCTCGGAAGAATGGTTCCAATTCAGTCCATTCACTGAAAATGACCGTCAATTTTTAATTTTTTTTAGATCATTGTGTCAGAGCGACAGTGGGGAAAAAACATCAAACACTATGTCAAATTCTGAATCAGTGATGCATGATTTTTACTTTTAGTGGTGCAATTTCACATTGTACTTGTCCTTTAGCAAAGGACACACACACAAACACACACCCAAAGACTGCCAGTTCTTCCCTCTGCCACTGATGTTCATTCACAACAATATTCGCACAGTAACTGCTGAAGACATATGGCTAATTACTGAACCATTTCCTGCTCTAACACACACACACACACACACACACACACACACACACACACACACACACACACACACACACACACACACACACACACACACACACACAGTCACTGGCACAAAAAAGGCTCTCTTATAGACGGTGGCCTACATAATACACACTGTCTTACTTGACCACGCTCTCTCTGTCTGTCTGTAAATGGGTCAGTTCAGACAGACTACTGGTCAGAAAGACTTGCCAAGGGCCTGTGAGTGTGTGCGTTTGTGTGTGGTTGTAAAAGTTGCTGAATTCTTTGAGAGCTTTGTAATGGGGTGCGTTTGTGAACGAAGTGTCTTGTTGTAGCCAGAGTTGCTGGTATGAAAAATGACCTGTGGAAAGATGAATAAAAACAACTGGGGACAAACAAATAAAATGTAAGATATCCGGTTACAAATTTGGGCTCAACCCTAGGAGGTTCACAGAAAACACTCTGCCTCGCCTGTTTTCTCTTCGAGGTCTTTGAATCCTGGGACCAAAATATACATACTGTGTGTATGTGTATGTCTGTGTGTGTCTGTGGTTTACTAAAAGGGTATTTAGGGAAACAGAGCCTAGACAACAAAGTATTTTGAGAACACTGTGCATGTGTGGTTTTGGAAAAAGTACGTTAGGAAAGAAGTCTCAGCCTGTTTCTATTTGTTATGTTTTCCAGCATAAATAATAACCCAGCAGTTAGAAGCTTAGCCTGTCTGTGAAGCCGTATTGGGTAACAGTATGTGTCTATATGTGTGTTTTTGTCTAATGATGTCTGTGAATCACTGCTGGCATCACTCTGGGCTATGACAGAGGGATTTTAAGGCTTTGAAGAGGGAGGATCCTCGTGTGCTTCGTATCTCTGGACGGAGGAGGATTTGAAGTATTAACGCTGTTGAGAGTCTGAGTTAAAAACGGAAAGTGCTGATGTTTATGGTCCAGCCCCACTAATGATTGGGTGTTATTCCCATAGGTTTTTTCTGTCTGTTTTCATTCTCTCCTTGTCATGATTACCATTGTTTTGTGGTTGTGCAGCCTGACAGTTTCTTCACAGCAGGAGTTCTTAGCTGTTGTTGTTCTGCAATAATTGGACACCACCAGGACATTTATATGGTAGACTTAACAGTGTTGTTGTCTGGTCTTAAAATAGCATGTTATGTAACATCAGACTACAGAAACCCCCACAATAAAAATGCGTAACTACAGTTTGTGTGTGTCTGATCACCTATTTAACTGCTAATGTTCATATACAAGATATAATTTATGGAAAATTACCAACTAACAAAGTTGTTCTCAAAGCGTTGACGTTCTATCAAGTAAAACGCCAAACCTTCTCTGGTTCAAGCTCACTAAATGTGGGGATTTACTGCCTTCTTGTGTGTTTAATGTTAATAAAATTATTAATTGGATTAAACAAGCAGCAGGTGATCGGAAAAAAGGCATCTGTTCATTCTAATGTTCATCAAAATTATCAAGACATGAGGTGGTTCTTTTACTTCTTTCAACAACTGGACTGCTAGCGTTAGTATTTTAGTGGAAATGTGTGCAGTGCTGTTCTTTGTGTTGTGAGTATGAGCTGCTTTCCATCTCTGGTATGTTTCCTTGTTCTTCTCATTGCAGAAGTGAATAGTTTGAATCTCTGTTACAGCAGCAAAATGAGTGAATGCAAGTCTAGGATAGGTGTGTTACTCTCTTCTTGTATGATTAAGATATAAACTCTTTCTCTGTATCTGTGTTTATGTTAACAGAGGAAGGCGATATTTTTCTGCCTTTCTGACACTCCATATGATATTTGCTCTTTATATACACCTGGTCCATTATTCCTGTCTGTCACAGCTTCTCTCCACTTAAGTTTTAATATGAAGTTTACATTGTAAACCCATTAACCCATTGTGTAAACACTCAACCTTAAAAAGGACAAACCAGCATTGTCCACGCTGTTATGTTTAATTTATGCAAGTTGTGACACCTCTTACAGTGTCTGAGAGACTGTTTTGGTCAACTTCGTCCACTCTTCATCATCATCTTATGGTTTGTATCGACTGTATTGAATTTAGTTATAATAAATTGCTCGTTAAGTAAATCTTTCGCGTGGACTCCCTCTTTGTCACATTCTCTGAGCCGGTTTGTGACAAAGTATGTGATAAAGGCCACTGTGTGTCAGGAATAGCGTGGCTCTGCAGTAAACGATATGGGGGAGTGATGATCGTAATCGTAGACAGCAGCGTGCAAGAGACTTTCTTCCTGTTGCTAAAAATGTCTCTTGCCTTCTGGGGCAAAAGTGCGTGCTTGCACACACACACATGCGAACGGCGCACACGCACAAAACACAATCATGCAGAAATGCATATACAACCACGCCTCTGCAACTTTGTGATCAGTGTTCATGCAGCATTTGTGGTTATGGTCACTGGGTTCTTTGCAGTTTTGTACATCAGTCAGCTTGTGTGTCTGTGTGTGTCTGTGTCTGTGCGTGTGTGCGTGTGTGTGTGTGTGTGTGTGTGTGTGTGTGTGTGTGTGTGTGTGTGTGTGTGTGTGTGTGTGTGTGTGTGTGTGTTTTCAGTTGATACTACTGGCAGACGTCTGAGCTTGACGTAGAAACCTTTTACACTTGGCTCGGACGAGAAACATTTTCTCTCCTTCCTGCTTTTGAACTTCACACATTCTTGACAGGCTGAACTTGGACTCACTCCAACACGACTTTGAGCACTTTTAAAAACACGCACACACACACGCACACACATACACACACGCACACACACACACACACACACACACACACACACACACACACACACACACACACACACACACACACACACACACACACACTAATACTCCTGTATTTGATTGAGGCGATGACTTTATCACACGTATAACATTATAGGGTTTCGTAAAACTTCGTGGGAAGGATGGCACAGATTTAGCTGTAAATGCGATAGTCAGGAATCCTGCACAGACAAGCCTTCACATGCAACGTAGGATGTCTCATCTCTGCCATCTCAAATTAAAGGTTGAAACCTAGAAGAAAAAGCATAAAAAAGAGAGACAAAATATTAAGTTTGAAGAGCTAAAGGGAAATTGCACACTTCATTAGTCATAAAATGCATTTTTGCAATATTTCATCAGATTGAGTAATATTTTCTGATGATGCCAAAGTGAAAACAGAAAGCTTTCCCTGCCCCCAGAGTCAGCCTGGCCTGCAGCCGCTGCCCTCCATCACTCTCCATCTATCAGCTCCTCCATCCCTCCCACTCACACTCCTCACACAGCAGGACAACGCTGCCCTTATGTAACAGAGAAATAGAAAAGAGACAGAAAGACAGAGGGGGAAGGAAGAGAGGCAGAGACAGATGGAGAGAAGAAGGAAGGAGAGCGGCTAACCGCAGAGTCTCCATGTTTTCCACTTTACAGCTTCTTATTAACCACATCTTCTTGTCCTCGTCTACCTCTACAACCCCAACCAAAAGAGGTTTCTTCTTTTAATATTACAACCTACAACAGAAATTACAGTAGTTCCAACTTTCATTTTAATGCTGACTTTCAAGACGGGTCTATTCAGACATGCATGTTCAGCTGATGTGAATGAGGAAATAATAATTCCTTGGTGTCGTTCTCAGTGTCAACTATGAAGCTCAGGTTAGTTTGAAGTGGAGTCGGCTCTGGTCTGTTTTTAACCACAACAAACACACTTGCAGCACCTCCATCAGCAGGAGATCCTGTTTCAAAGACAACATCACTGTAATAACACACTGACTGTAACACTGCAGCATGCACTCTGAACACGGTCACAGATGTATGCGTTTTTTGTGACGTGTACTTCCCAGAAGTGAGTCAGATTTTAAAAGGTTAAATGATAGTAGTAGATTCGGTGGCCCTGAGGGTCCAAACCTCAGAACATTTAAGTTGTGCTTTGACCCTTATCATCAATACAACATGTTGCTCATTTTGGTTGTGGATATCATTAACAGTCATATTACTGACAATGAAATAAAATAGCAATACCAACACATGTCAGACTAAGATATTTCTAAGTTTGTGTGATTTCATGCATTTATGTAATTGACAGTATAACATAGTATCTTTTTGTATATAAAGAAACTTTTTTAGGTATAAAGAAAGTTTAGTTAGTTGTTGATGTTAAAAACAGAGGTTGACAAATATCTCCTAACATGAAGAAAAAGCTAGTAAGAAGAACTTAAGAATTTTTGCCAAAGGATATGTTTGTTTGAGTGTAGACGATTGTAGTTATCATTATCTTCTGCTGTCTTTATTTTAGCTTAACTTTGATATAGAAATTAAAGTTGCGTTGTATGAAAGATTCCTCAATTTTTGGTTTGATGCCCACAAAGATCCAGTTTATAAAGTCTGTCTTCATAAAATTTGACATTTTGGGAAATATGTTTATTTGCCTAATCTTTGTAGAAGGTGCTGCATAACATAGACATACTTTCACCCCAACACGTAATGAATGCATTCATTCGTTTGTCTGTGTTTGTCATTAGCATTTGTCAATCCGTGTGTGTGTGTGTGTGTGTGTGTGTGTGTGGGTTTGTGTGTGTGTGGGTTTGTGTATGGGTTTGTGTATGCATGTGTGTTTATGATCCTGTCTTTCCATGCCAATCACTCACACGCCCAAACCACTGCAAGGCATCCAGCAGCCGTTCCCAAAATTATTCCCGGAAAGTGCGTTTGTGCGCGTGGCGGTTTATGTGTGCCAAAATGTGATTCAGTGGGTAAAACAAGCTCTAACGATCATGATTAGAGTCATAACTGTCTCCAGATCGGCTTATAGAAGATTTGTGTTCTGTTTTTGTTGTAAGATGGGTGTCAAGGGAGATGAAGTGACTGATCTTATAACTAGGAAGATACTTAAATTGTGTGACTTATGTAGGAGAAGGCAAACGCCTATGCTGCATGATCGAACAAATGTGTGTTTGTCATCGTCTTCCCCTCCCTCTCTCCTTCGTCAGTGGTCAGGACACACCTTCCTCTCAGGTATATAGCCTTCAGTCCTCCTCTCTGTCTTACCAGTCCTCAGTCACTCATACTGCTCTCTCTCCGTGTCTCTTGCTGTGTTTTCAGTCTAAGATGCCCTAGGCCGGGAGAAGGGAAATGTAAATGGCTTCCAAAGTAAAAGATGCTGTGGTGTGGTACCAGAAAAAGGTAAGATGCTATACATTTCTTGTATTTTCACACTGGGATTGTGTTTTGTATGTCACATAATAAGAAAAAGCTCTATGAAAATGTCTGTGCCGGTTTTTTTGCTGCATATTTTCTGCTAAAAAATTCACACTTCATGAGAAATTTAAGAGGATAACAGGAGGTTGAATTATACAGCTACTTTTGTTCTTAAATATTTTAACTCAGCCTTGCAACCACTCTAGGCTTTGGGAATAAAAACCAACTCTCTGCAGCATTGCTTCACATTGGAGGGTGCAGTCTACTGTTTCAGAATTTAATAAGCAAGTTTGTTCCTGCTGAAAACCTATTAAGGTTTCTATTCGGCCTAACTGAGTCTACATGCGTTAACACATTTTCAGCAGCATTTCACAGTTTTCTACAGCTGATATTTTGCTTAGATGTCATTACTAAATATGCCACTTATGTAATATTGGGATGTAAAGTAATACAGGCTTTCATTTCTCTTAAGTATTCAAACCATGAACTGGCAAAAATGTCATGCTTACAGTGTTCATCCTCACCATTATGCAGCCACTCTGTCATTACATTTAGGAGAAAGCTTTTAAGAAGACAAAAGCCTTGTACTCGACTAAGAAAACGAAAGCTGCATACGTGATAAATAACGCAACAAATTTGAAAAGAGTTTGCATAATCAATCACCAGTTCCTGTTATTGTACACTAGCACCTTAACATAAACACAACAAAAACAGTTATTGAGATGAGGTTTTTCATTTTTGCAGTTGTACTCATCGTTCCTAATTTAGATGTGATGATAACGGCTCAATAGCCTGGAGATTTGGTTCAGATGCCTTTTTTAAAAAAGTTTTTGAAAAGTACTTGAATTTTACTCTTTAAAAACCTGTTCAAACACAGCTATCTACAATTTGCTCTGAGCAGGTCTTTTTACAGATAAACGACATAGTTGTCAGTACTCTGTTGTAAACAAACTTAGACTCTCACAATGCTGTTTGTAAATGACCTCAAAGATACGTGGATCATTATCCTTATTTATTACATAAGATAAATTGATATGGATTTATTGGTCTATCTCTGAAACATTTGTTAATTTTCCTCCTTTTTAAAACAAAAGAATAGTTATGTAGTTAAAAATTTGAGTGTGCAGCCCTTTTGTGATGTGCAGTATTTTGGCAGCGACCTCCTCGGTGCTGTCAGCAGCAGCAGCAGAGTTCGGGCCATTCGGCACAGTGTGAAACCGGCCCGGTGTTGTGTGTCTTCTTGTTCCATGGTCTCAGATATCAGATCCTCTGCTGGACTCTACGCTGCTCCCCCTGCAGCTCTCAGCTTACACACCCGTCTGCCTCTCAGGGCTGTCTGTCCTTCCAAACCTGTCTGTCTGTCGTTATGACCTCGTCTGCCTCTTCTCAGTCCACTTCTGCTCATCTGTTGTTATTTCTGTACGGCCTCTCTGTCTCCACATCTGTCTGTCTGCTTTTATTTTTCTTCTTTTTTTTTGTCTTTCATCTCTATATCGCCTGTCTGTCTGCTGCTCTCTGATCTTCTGCTTGCACCTGGCAGATGAAGACGTCAACATGAGCTTTCACTGAAGATGACTCATTTGACAAGTTTCAAACTTTAATTAAAGGTCTAAGCTTTAAACACTGCTGTCTGTGTGAGACAAACAACTATTGTCAATTGAAAATAACAGGTTTTTATTGTATTTTTATTATGTTTCCTAAATAAGCTTTAAATGAATTGCTGATAACATGAAAACATTTTGAATGTAAACTGGATTTAAAAACAGGAAGTCAATGGTTTCTTTAAATAATTCACGCTTAAGCTTGATGGCTTTGTCAGTGTATACAGTTGGTGTGTGTGTGTGTGTGTGTGTGTCTCTGTGTGTGTCTCTGTGTGTGTGTGTGTGTGTGTGTGTGTGTGTGTGTGTGTCTCTAGCTGAGCTTGTCTGGGCAGAGGCGCACTAGTGACGACAGCCGCTGAGTCATGAATGAATAAAGCCCTTTTTTAAGGAGCAGATCACACCTGTCTGACGTTTTAGACATGTTAATAGTTTACTTGTTTCTTCCCCCGACTTCCAAAGTAAAACAGATAAAACGCAATACAGATTGTGATTCTCAGCCACATGTCACAACAAGGTTTTCTTGTCTTTGTTGTTTGAGTCACCAGGAGAGGATGATGTTGTGTATTATCTCCAGTGATTCAAATATCTCCTTATCGTCCAGACTGACCAGTGTCGCAGCAGATAGTCGAGCCTTGAAGGGCAAAGATGGGTTCATTGCAGCCATTATATTCTGTCTAGTCCAGCACTGGCTTTGCTAAAAATACAAGAGGCAGCAGGTGATAGTCTGTGATTTGGTGTTAAGCAAACACCTGAAATACTGCCAAGCAAATAAACATTGCCCTCAGGAGAGAATTTAGGTGCGAGTATTTTTAAAGAACTGGCTCCTGACAAACGTCACAAGTTGGAAAATACCTGTCATGTTTGTAGAACTGGCACGTATGATGTGTTTCTGATCAGGACACTGCTCAGGTGTTATTACAGATACTCTCCCAGGTAAAGTTGTTTATTTTTAAAGGGACATTTGATCCTTGAGTTTATCTAAAAATCACCAAATTTGGACGTTCCATTTTTATATCTGACAGTGACAATAGCCATGTTTCCTTTAACATGTTATGTATACATCTTCAAGCATTGCTTTGACACTCTGTGTGAGATGTTTTTTGCCTTTTCCGAGAGAATCAATGAAACTCGATGAAAGTTGGTAACTCATTTTCCGAATAAGTTCTGATGTAGCAAACGTGTAACTTGCATGACTGTTCATTTCCACTCTGACAGAGGAAGAAGACGTGTCCGAAAATGTCAAGTCTTCGCATTGCTTCACTGTATTCTGATGTAAACTTCCTCCCATTAATTCATGAAACAAACAGAAATGTCATATTTCCATCATGTTTCATCATAGTTGTTGAGATTCTTTTGCAATGCTAGAATGGTTTCACCACTGTAGGATTTGCACCACACACTGCTCATCTCGATGAACCTGCTCCTTTTATAAATGCACAACAGCCAGACAAGCATTCATTGAGTTTCTCAAAATTTGGCAACAATTTATGGCATATTTTTATGGAAGTGCAGCTAATATCTTGTCACTTTGCTGTAGTTGTATCTAAATGTAGCTATACAGTTGGTTTTGGTTTTACTGGTCCAGGCTTTTCAACGTAGAGCTCATCACAATGTAGCTGAAACTGATTTCCACCGTGGTGCTCACAGTATATGACATTTTAAAAAGTCAACAGCAATGGTGCTTTCCAGAGACTGCGTTTTACGTAAGATAAATTCACAGAGCAGGAACATGCTGCGTACATTGGATCATCTTTCTACTGAATGAAATAGTCCCTGCCATAACAGAGTGTTTGGAGGATTAGCCAGTAATGTTGATACTGTTCTCATTTTCATTTGAACTGATTGGGGCGGCATGAATGAAATGAGATAAGCAGATAAAACCAGAACTGTCTGTGTGACCAGCATGAGAAGTGAGTGAGAAAAAATGTTTTATTTGTAATTTAGATTAACTGACCTTTTTAAATCAGCCAAACTATAAGAACAGTGAAAAATGAATTGGACAGCACTGGCTTTGAAAGATTTTATTCTGCGCTGTCAGTCAGAAAGGTAACGAGCATGAAGGAAAAGTCCTAGTAACTAGAAGAAATGACAGGTTTATGTCTGGGAGAGGTCCAGACTGATCCTACCGCCCTCCGCTCTCCAGGGTCTGCATACATCAGGCTGCGGCTCACATGACACTCTATATTTCTGTCTGTCATGTGTCTGCCTGCAAAAAGACTCAGCGTATGTTTTGTGTTCGTTTTCTAATGTCAGACACGCTGTGTCTGCTTTTGCCAATTAGGAGCCTAATTGGCAGCCTCCTGTGGCACGTCTGTGAAATATTTGAGGTTAAACTCTTCACTGTAATAAATCAGATTATAGCTTATTTGCGTGGTGGCTTTAAGGTCTATTTTAAGACAGAAGTGACACAGTTCACATGCTCGGTATGTGGCTGAGATCCCTGGATGTTATTGACTTAGCAAGATCAGCAAGTCTCTGTGGGAAGAGTCTGTGTATATTTATAAATAATCCACTAGCTTCATGTGTTATTTATGTTTCATCTATCGATTTATACAGTTCATAGGTTGGCCAGTGGTTCAGTTGTAGGACTCATATGAGATGTACAGTTGGCTGCTTTGTGTGTGTTTTACCTTCAATCAACATGAGAAATCACACTCTGCAAATAACAAAAACCCAAAACCTCAGCAGCAGCTGCTACTCAGTGAAAACACAAACACTAACAGATAGTAGTCACTCTTCTCTCAAAGCTTTCACTTTAATCTCACAAAAAGATACACATGCATCTTCTCTAGTTTTTTTGTTAGAGCTGATGTTAGAGAACAGTTTGTTTCTATAACCATTTAAAAGGTAAAAGGTAAGACTGCAAATAAGCTTGTTCCAACTCCTAAAACAAAACAATATACTGCTTTTCAGTTCTGTATTTGATAGTACATTAAATATCTTTGTGTTTGTCAGACAAAACTACACATTTGAAGAAGTCATCTGGAGTTGTGATTGTCATTTTGTTTTTTGTGAATGTCTTTGGGTTTTGGGCAGTTGGTCAGAATATATTTAAATATGTCACCTTGGGTTCTCAGGAAGTAGGATTATTACTATTTTCTAACACTTCATAAACCAAAATATACTAAATTAAATGGACCATCTTATGTTTTCTTTGCTGAATGACTGTCAATAAGTTAACCTGGACAAATATTCACTTTTAGCTGTTGTGTAAAGTTCAACAGGCCGGCAGTAAAAAATCTGTCAACTCACTTAGACGGTCCTGTTTGTCTTTCTTGCTGTTGAAAGGAGTTCGTCTCAAACACACACACACACACACCTGTCAAACCTGAAAATAGACATTACACACTCAACAGCAACACGCCTCCTTGTGCTGTGTTGTCATGGTCACAACTGAAAACACAGCAGAGGGGTTAACCTGCCGCAACCAGCTGTCTGACCCTGATTAATTTAAAATTGTACTTTCACTCATCCAGTCACTCAGTCTTTTTTGGTATTTTGTTTAGTAGCACCTTAACTTAAACATTTTTGATTTATCTGAAGATTTGCGCGTAGTTGAGCTGTTTTTAGAAGACTTATCATTTGTGTTACGGGATTAATGGATCCAGTTTGTATAGATTAATTGTTAACCACTCTAAACTGAAAGTATGCCGGTGAACACGCTAGCAGTTCCTGCGTGGTTTTGCTGGTGGTTAATATGTGTGTCTAATGACCACACCTAGACATGTAAATGGGTGATTCCCTCAGACAGGTGAGGCATTTTCCATCACAGCGTGGTTCTCAGAACAACATGGTAGAAAAATAAGTCATAGAGAATCAATAAATTCATTTATGGGAATGTTTGGTGTTTGTTTGGTTGTTTGCTTATTTGTACAACTTTGCCACTGTCATACAGAAGTGAAGGGCTTGACGGTGATATCCAGCCAGTAGCTTCACATAATGTAAAAGCTACAGAAAGCATTATTTTCTTATTAAACAAATAGAAACAAAAGAATAAACAGGCTAAGCAATGAAAAACGCTTAAAGAAAGAAAGAGGCAAAGAGAGCTGCCCCGGAAAAAAGAAAGGAGTCATGTGAATGCGGTGACTTAGAGAGACGGGAGGGCATCGCCAATGGCAAAACAGACAGGAAGTTAGCTAAAACTAAGACAACACTTACAACAGCTTTAAGGTCCTGATACACATTTAATTTTAAAGACTGGAAGACTGTAGGGCTTTTAGAATGTTTTCATTATGAATAAGTCTGTTATTTTTTCCATTAATCAATATTTTTTTAGCCTATGAGATGATTTTAATATTTGGAAAAAATGCTCAAGAAACTAAACAGAGAAAATAAGCAAATTGATCCAAATTTTGTGATGCCTGAAAAAGTAATTGCTTGGTGTTTTTGCTTGATAAGAGTCTACAAAGGTCAGGTAATCAGCATTAAGAAATGAATGAATTGACTGATCATTTCAGTGTTTAGACTCTCAACACTAGCATTCATTTTGAGCCCTGTTTAGGTCCAATATTTGCTCAGCTTTTAGGTCTGTTTTTGGATTAAGTCACCAGATGCTCCTTTATGGTCACCAGCTTGTCACAAACTTTGTCTGTAAGCCATTTGGTGCTTGTTGTATGGCAGGTTTTTGTTGCTTTTCCTCCCAAAACTTCCAGCTATGGCTTGAACAAACACTGAGACAGCCAGAAATTGATAAAAAAAGCAAACAACAAAAACACACAAAAAAACAGTGCAATTGTGAGCGCTGAAACCAACAGAATGAGCCGAATGACACTAAAACGCTGTGTGGAGCTGCAGAGCTGTGTGATAATTCGGTTTATCCCTACATTCAACATGCTCGTCCTGAATCTGATGATATAATTCTTGCAACTTTTATCCACTGATTTGAACCCCAGCTTATCTTTTAAAATAACAGACAGCAGATATATGGCAATGAGTTACACAGCTGAACAATGCTGTGATGCACAGCTAAGTGTTAGTGTGTTAAACCTCATGAATATATGTCTACTGTATGCAAATACATAAATATAAACCTGAACCCCGAATGCCTCTCAAAGCAGCATCTATTTGTCTGTGTAACACCCTCACCACTGCAGAGGCAGTTGTTATATAACTCTGTTGCTTCGCCGACATAATCCCCCCACTCTCTCTTTTCCTCTCCTGGATCGTTCCTCTATCCGTCGTCATGGTGACCCCGGCACTGCCGCAGCGGCACACTTGGCCTCGTCATCCTCCCTTCTGGCGCACTCTCGGCACTTGATTTGGTTGTCAAATCGATGAAGTCTGTATTGTCTCTCAGTGAAATCAGAGTAGATTGATGTGCAGTTTGACTTGGAATCCAAACCTCTGGGAAATAATACAGCAACATATCATTCCATATGAATTTTGAGCATTCAAAGACAGGATAATGATGCCCGAATTAGTAGGGAGATAAATTGACATTTAAGTGTTTTGTTTCCTGAGAACTAATTTGTTTTGAGAGGCGGTGATTATGTATACAGATAATGATGTAAGGGTGAGTGTATATGTGGATAAGAGGATTTCCACTAGAGTTAATCCTCCTCTGTCAGATCTCAGTTACCTCATTAATCCATGATATAACAAGGGATGTGTGTATGTGTGAATACTACTCTTCTTTCCATACCTGCTTCCTCTCTCCTTATCTCCACCCTCTCTGCTTCTTTATCTTTCTGCCGCTGAGTAGTCTGGTCATGTTTGCCCTCTGGCTGTCCTCCACATCCACTCCAACGTCCTCTCCAATCTCTGAGTGTGTGTATTTTTAATAGGTGGAGTGATGTGGAAAATTAGCTGTCAGACCAAATGTCACACAGTCGATCAGTCAGTCAGACGTCACATTAAATGCTGTCCGGAGGCTGAGAATGGGTGATTTGTTTCAAACGGGTGGAGCCCCAGGATCCACATTTATCAATAACTCACTGCCCAGTCATAATGTCAGATGTTAGGAGTTGCAGTTTATTTTGCTTAATCGAGGAATAATCGATACTGCCTTATTGCAGCATAAAAATGACAAAAGAAGTAGATGATGTGGCAAATAACGAGAACATAGAAACAACAGTTGCAGAGAAATGGACAGAATCTGATTGTGATGCGAGGAGCCTAGATATTCCCACCCCTTGGATGGAGTTTCTGTCCCACTTAAGGTTTATGTCTTTTCTTTCAGCTTTTGATTTTATTATCATGTAAAATGTGTAGCTGGTTTGCCAATAATAATAAAAAAGAGCAAAAGAAGAGATGCTTCTTTCTTTGAATCATTGTAGTTAATCAGGGTTTTATGTTTGACCAAATCTATAAATAATCCAGTAGTTGATAAAATGGCCGTGTCCCAAATTTTATTTAGATCTTCCTCTGACCAATTTGCATGGAATTGCTTTAGTTTAGTCAAAGTAATGTAACCTGTACATATCATGACAGCCACATGATGTGGTAGAATCTGTCATTGAAAGAATATTTCAAAATGAATACACGAAAGAAAAGCTAAAAGTTGTGGCGGAAATCTGATCTTGAGATCACTGGGTCGTACATGAGCGTGTAATGTAGGGCGAGCACATGGTGACGCACTGCCTGACCCACATCTCCTGCTGGTATCTGGTGGATAACACGAGGATATCACAAGTTATTCAAGTTGGTCTGTGCAGTTTGTTAAAGCACAAACACTGATAGTTTTCTTTTTTTTTAACTATCCAGAAGTCAGAACTCAGGAATTATTGTCACGTAGTCGTGTTATCATTGTAGAGATACACTGTTATGTAGACTAATTACAGACATTTGGAAAAGAAAACATGTCGTGTATCACTCAATATGCCATCTTTATAACATGATACAAGTGATATGCAGCTGAAAAAACATGGCTTGAGAGAAAGAGGGGAAAGAAAAGAGAAGTATAACTCTGTAAATGATCATCTTTGCTGTCTCTCTTCATGTTTGTCTTTCCCCGTCTTTGACCCCTCTCTTCCCATCTTTCTATTCATGTTTAATGAAGTCCTATTAAAGATGCAGAGTTTCCACTGGCGAGCTCACGGGGTTGACCCAGACTCACATGAACACACTGATCTGCTGAGGTCAGACCATCAGCTGATCCTCTTAAAAGTCTCTGAAACAGACATGCACGCTTTATCAAAAGCAGCTAAATTGGGTGACTTAAGTCTCTTGGCGTCTTTCTTTCCCCTTCGCTTTAAACAGTCAGAGATCGTCTGCTGTTTGTGTCTGCGTGAAGAAGAATGAGTCTTGAGAAAGCGGCAGCTCTACTTGTACAGCTTGACCTTGGGGTGTGTTTGTTTTGTGCGTCTGGATGTGTGTTCCCAGGTCAGATGCCTGGACAGGGTACAAATCTATCTTGTTCCCATGTATCACTGTCTGTTCTTCCTTCTGTCCCTCTATCACCTCTCTGACACACATCTAGACTGCTCTACATAAGGATGAACTTCTCCACTGGCCCCATACACACACTTTGTCTTCCACACACACTCTGCAGGTCTATTGATCTTGTGACAGTGATTGGTTGTGTTGCAGTCACACCCTCCCCCTTTCCCAGCATATGTGTGTGTGTGTGTGACATTGATAAACACTGGCTACAGTTCAAGATCATTACGTCGGAGTGGATTCTTGTGAACTGCACTCCAGTTGAACCTGACCTTCTGTGTCTTCGATCAGTTTCACAGGCTCTTAACTCTTCTATTGGGAGGTCCTAAGTAAATAAAAGGGAAAAGAAGGCACATACTGTAGATATAATATGTGGTGTCCTGTTTGTAGTCTACTCAGCATGTTGCGTTTGGTGCACAAACTCATGCTGTGCAGATACAAACACTTTATTTTGAATTCCAGAGTGTCCCAAAGGGTTCAAAGATGCCATATATGCTCTTAAGAACGAGTGCATTCTGTTTTAAAAAGAATCAATAAAAAAGAAAAACAAAGAGATAAGCAATGCATATAAAATAATCCTCAACATGTCTAGGATGTATTTCATTTTAAAGAAATAGTGATGCCATGAAAACATGGAGTCCTGTGTTAAATAATCAACTCAATGTAAACATCATGTATATAGCTTCTATGACGATGTTTGTACAAAATGTGTAATGTTGTCAAAAGGTTTGGCATGAGATAATTTTTCTGAAAGATATTCAGGGAAAAAAATTAAGATTTAGGGTTTTAAAATCCTAATTTATTGCGACAACTTGATCACCACACATTTAACGATGCAGATTTATAAAGATCGTGGTAGTAAAAACGTGTTTTATGACACTGTGACGCTCCGATTGTGAAGCAAGAGCCATAAAATCCTCAGCTAAAGACAAAACATTAACGTGATTTTGTAGACTCTTCATGGGGATATATTCTGGATTTAAATAATGATTATAGTGATGCAGATAAGAAAATGAAGGCGTTCACTTGGATTCAGCAATCAAATTATGTTTATTTTTGTATTTTTATGTAAATATGAAAGTGCCTTTCAGGGGAAAATGTTCTGTCTACTGTAGTCTATCCTCAGCATTATGAATGTGATGAAGAGGAACTGAAGCTTTCTAGTGCGTCTAAGAAAACTTTAGTGTGGTTAATTTTTTTTCTCTTCCTTCTTAAGAAGATGATGTGTTCAGGAAAACAAGGAAGTTGTGCTCGCACTCTGTCTGTTGTAGCTCTTTTCTCCGTATTTCATCGTTAATCTGTTTGTTTGTTTTTCCAGATTGGCGCCTATGACCAACAGATATGGGAGAAATCAGTGGAGCAGCGAGAAATAAAGGTGTGTTGGTTCACTGTTTGTTTGCTCCACACCTCCATGTTTCTGTTTTAACTTGTTTTAACTGTGCTCCTGCATTTGAATGTCTCTTGTTATCCTCTGTTTCTTTTGTTTCCAAGTCTCTTTTGTCTTCCATCTTCCTCTCTTTCTTCTTTTATTCAGTTGTCTCTCTCTCACCATGCTGCCAGTTCTTTTCCAGTGTTTTCTGTTAACTCTTTCCTCTCTGCCCTCCTGCCTGGGTGTCACCTGTCCATCTCCCCTCTCTCCATCCCCATCCCATCCCTTCTTCTCCATCCGTCTTCTTTTCCTCCTCCTCTCTTCAGTTTATTTCTCTGGTGAGTACACAGCGGGGAGGACGTCCCTCCTGTTGTCCCACAGTGCACGTTTGCTCACCCACTCTGTAGACTGCTAGTCTGTGATTGGTTGGTTTGACGGCTCAGTTCAGTTGCCATGTTGATTCCCGGTGTGTTTATTAACCCCACTCTGTGTTCACACTGCTTCGTGACTGGCTGCAGGAAAGCAGTTGTTTCCCAACATTTCCGCAGAGACAAATGAGGGAGCTGAGCAGCTGTGGTGTGAACACACAGCTGGATTAGCATGAGTCATGTGACCAGGGTGGCACCATGCTGGGTGTGGTGCAAACTTGGTGGTTGTCCTTAATTCCTAACAGACAAGACTTTTTTTAGTGACACAGACTTGTTGAAGGAAAGACAGAACTGTTTCTCAAACTCAAAATATGTCAGGGTTGTCGCAACAAATTCTGCGTTTAGTTCACAGCAGAAATCACTGAAATCTCTGTAAGACTGACTTGCAACAACACGACAGCGTACAGTGTATATGGAGCACTGCTCAAACTCTTATTACTGTATTTAAATTGGTGAAAGTTACCCCTTTACCTCTTCAGTGAACATGCATCTTTTTTCTCTCTCATTTCCAAAATGATGTTGATAATTTCTTCATGGAAATTTAGAAACAAATGCAGCGTGTACTGTGTTGTTGGTTGGTCTAATAATTCTTGGACACAAAACGCCAAAAGAAAGACATAATTAGAATTGAATAAAAATTAAATAATTGCTCTGACATTACTTCTTGTGTAAACTGTACGTGCAGAATGTCAGTTGCTGTCATTGCATCCTTTTTGTATGAGTTAGTGCGCAATGATATTTCAAACTGATGTATGTAGACCGCAAATAAGGAAGTAGTAGAAAGTGGAGACAATACAGGAAGACGTCGTCATAGAATTAGACAAACAAGTTTCATTTGTTTTCACAATCATCATGGAAAGGAAACAACATTTAATGTAGTCACATTTTTCCCAAAGGTTTTAGGAGGCTATTTTCTTTCATAGCCACTATTTTCCTAATAGTATTTCATCTTTTAAGCATTATACTTCGACTTTTGATGGTGTCTATATGTCTGGCTTTGAAAAAGCCAGACATATAGACTTGTCTAAATTTCGCACCTACATTTCCCACAGTGCAACACAGACTGGGGTGATAGTCGTTTGGCTCTTTAGTATGCAGATTGTTTAGTAGGATACATTAGTCAGAAGAGTATTAGACCCCTTTTGTACCGCTTCATGATATTAATGAGTTCAAAGCAGAGGTTAATTGGACATAATTTTGTGTGAGCGCATGCCTTGAAGTGACTCCCGCTTAGTCCAGAGCTGTGGTCATTAGAGCATCTTCAGCTGTCTGCTCTGACATCTCACCTTTGACCCTTTTAGAGGGGAACTTCATCCCTCCCTTTTCAGATATAATAAGAGATTTTCTGATATCCGATGTTCCTAAGGTGCGGTTAAAGTACACGGTTCCGTTAAGACTACACAAAGTGCTTTT